>BMAO01038318.1:0-141684 GCA_019973975.1 Trichonephila clavata | reverse complement strand
AAAATCGCTTTAAACCTACTAGTGAAACTGCTATCTTACATAGCAAGAAGTTAATTGGAATTCCTCGGTATAGATGGAATTCTCTTGAGATTGTATCCATTCCCTACAGAGAAAAAAAACTAGTTTTCATAATCCTCGGATAAAATGAACATCTGCTTCGTCTCCCATGCAACTTATTTGTATGTATAAACTAAGAAGAGCAATGTCAGATAGACAAAATAAAATGAATGCTGGGATAAATGTTTTTGTTTAGCCAACCCACTCTTTCTCTCTCTTTCAATAGAATGGTTAAAGTGTTAAAACAATCATAAAAGTAAATCAATCAGCACTGTTCATAAGAAATAAATTTATATGGTATTAAAAATCGGCGCTATTAACATACAGTGTTAAAATTTTTCCCCGGATATACTTGAAATTTAACATATTATTCAAGATAAGAATTGTCGAATGTTCAATGTAACTAATTCTTTTGAAAATTTTTTTCTATGGCTTTAGTAAAATATTAATCTAATGAAAATTTAAGAACTATTTTTCTACTATATTACAGTTAAGTAAATTTTAATTTTTGTTCATCTAAGTTATTTAAAATTGTCATTATATTTATTTAAATTTCTCTCATACAATTACGTTACAAACTTATCAAATAAGATTTTAACATTCTTTTCTGTGCTTTAATAAGTGTTGACAAATATCAACATTGCCTAAACAAGGGCAGAAGACATTTTACAATTTTGGGAGAGTTATTAGTGATTTTTTGTTGAAAGTTTTTTTTAACAAGAAAAATTTTATGAATGATGTTTTTACTTTTCCTTATCTATCACACACGCTGCTAAGTTATATAACCCCTGTAAGAAAATATTTTCAAATGTTAATTCTTCTTGAAATATGTATCTGTTTATAACACACATTTTTATTTCAAGGCATGCTTTAATTCAATCAATTTTGATCTTTAATGCAATTTTTTAGGATGCAAGTAGTTCTAGATATATCAATTAATGAAAAAAAGTAAAGTCGGATTTCATATTCAAGCAGTTTAAAGGTAATGTGTGAGAATTGTTAAAATGTTTTTTACAAACATTACATCCATTCAATATTTTATTCGTGAAATGACTTTTCATGTTTATGTTTACAGCTGCATCAGATCTCGGATTTGTTGTTAAATTATTTTAGCTATTTTATACTTATTGTCTTACACAGAAAAATTTACACCAATCCTCAAATTACATCTCCAATTATTGATATAATACCATTTCATATAACATTCGTTCAAAACAAGTAAGCTATTTGATTTGAAAATAAATTCGTAAGCTAATATTTGGATATTATGATTTTCTACTTAATTAATACTATTGGATGAAGAGGTATCAAATTATTTTGAATTCATTAATATTATTTGTTAGCTGTTGCAGTGTATATTTAAAAGCGATGGTTGGTTTCATGGGTAGGAATAAATTGCTATAGGTTATATTTTAATTCTATCTTACTTTATCCAATTTTAATGCATTCTAGCTAATTTACTTCAGTATGATTGATGTGAGTTTTCTTAACATTACATATATATTACAGATAACAGTTATTTCTCTTAGTAATTATTGCTCAAATTGTCTCCTGTACGATTTTTTAAAATTAAAGTATGCATATATCTATACCAGTTAACTGCTGTCTTTGAAATTGAAGATTAACATAAAAATATACTGACAACATTTATAAGGCCTTTCAAATTTAAGAAAAAATAAAAAATGATGTTAAAATTCATAAGAATGTAACATGCAAGAATTCTTTCTCTACATCTGCTTTAAAAAAAACATACCTATGTGAAATCCTAACTTTTGATACAATATTATTCTAAATTTTTGAAATCATTACAAAAATATTCCTAATAACTGTAAGTAGAATAAATAACCACAACAAAGTGACAACAGTCATCAATATAAATAATTCATTATATATCTTCAATTGTTTGTTATGCATTAATGCATCATATCATGTATTATTCAGACATTGATTGGCAATTTATTACTTTCATAAATAGAATAATTTTCTTAATAAAAAAAATTATGTACCACTGTTTTTATAACCATTTTTATGCATTGTCATCTACTTCTGAGCTATGATCCAAATTTAAAGTCTCTAGCTCATCGGGAAGTTAGCTTAAAAACAATTACAAAATTCCACCAGGAAAGACATACAAGCCTCTTCGGGGTTCGCGTTCAAGACTAGCACTTCTTTTATTACATTTTCATACATTGCCATCAGCTTTTCAGCTACGATCCAAATTTCAAGCCTCTAGCTCATCAGGAAGTTAGTTTAAAATCAATTACAAAGTTAAAATAAGTAGTTAAAATAGTATAAAACATAGTTAAATGAATTTATTACTCTAAGTTTAAGGAAATTATACTAACACTTAAACATCGGTTTGATTTTATTTTGCCGATTGTTGTTTGTCGAAGTTAAGATTATTTCAGTCACACAATGCCAGAAATAAATTTTTAATCCAGTGGAAAATTCTGAAAAGTAGTCAGTTGGTTTCTTTCGCAAGGTATCAACATAAAAAAGTTTAATTTAAGGTAAGAAAGCAAAAATATATTATTGTGTTAAACACCCGTTATGTTCATAATACTATCGTATATAATGACATTTCTATGCTACACAACTTTTGAATACAAAGAATTGCTTTTGAAAATATCATAGTAAAGATAATATACTCTGTTTAAAGACACCTGAAAAACTTCAAGTTTTATCGAAATAAATATTTTGTAACATTTCATAAATTATAAATAATCTGTGTAAAAATTGTCTATGACATGTTTTATTAATAACGTTTTCCTCAAAAAATAAATCTTATGTCAACCTCGAAAGTATCAGAAAAATATTTTGTGATTTTTATGAATATATATATCTAAAATAAAAAAAAACTTTTATATCATAAACTTTTTATCTTCTAGTAATCTGTTTCGAAAGCTGGTAAAGTTGCAAATAAAAGTTTAAGACAGTAGTTTTATTAATTTCACGCTAAGGTTCTTTCTTTCCTATATTACGTCTTGTTACGCAGAAATAAACCGCAAAAGACTATTTAAATGTGAAAGAGACCATATAGGCTTGATTGCGAAGAAGCAAACTTGAAAAACGTTATGCAAGAGAAAATTTATACCGGGTCTTTTGCACTACGATAAAATTGAACAAACATAAAATGCCACCTAATGATCGTGAGTGTGTGTGCGTACTTCACATACACCTGTATGAATTTGCTTACACGCCATAGAAAATTTCTGAATACATTTTGTCGTATGATTTAGTAAAATTTCATATAATGCCGGGACCATGTCTTAAAGTTTAAGTATTTTAAAATGTATCGGAAATTCATCTAAAGTCTTGAGAAGGAAATTCAAGAGAAATAGTTGGATTTAACTTCATTGTTAAGAATAAGTTAGAAACCCCAAAGTGTGTAATACCGATAGAATTCCAGTAAAAAAACAAAGTCAAATTCTTAAATAAACCAGATTTTTGGAATGATTCGACAACAATACACTATATGGAATTGATTTCATTGTTCTAACGTGGTGAAGTACACTGGTGTCCAAAAGTTAAGCATAAGTGATAATTATGTGAATAAAGAAGGAACTGTAAATCAGAATGGCGGGAAACGTGATATGCGAGTGTAAAATGGTTATACAATAAGGAAGCAAATCAAAAGGATGATAATAATTAATTTTATTATCCAAAGTAGCAGTTTGACAGAAAACTGAGCATAGCAAGGATTCACACTTTACAGAAAAAACGAAAGAAAACATTAAATAAAATACTGATGCTGCAGTTTAATTAGGCGTGTGGTCATATCTGACAGCCAGGCACGCTGCACAGCGATTTACCATGCTTCCTATGAGATGATGAATGAGTTGTGGGCTCAAACGGTTCCAAGATTCTTAGAGAGCTCTCTTCAGTTCTGTAATGGAGCTTGGTGGGTGCGAAAGGGCTGCAATTTGTCTCCCGAGAATATCCCATACATGCTCGATAGGATTTAAATCAGGGGAGTTCGCAGACCACAACATGCGCTGGAAGTTTTCCGTTTCAAGGAAGTCATCAATCAGCACCGCTCGATTACATGGCGCATTATCATCCATGAATATGAAGTCAGGACCGACAGCATCTCCAAACTTGCGAACATAAGGCTCAAGAACTTCGTCTCTGTATCTTTGAACAGTCACAGAGCCTGTGCCAAAAAAATGGAGGTCTGTGCGGCCGTCGATCATGATGCCTGCCCATACCATTACTCTTCTTGATGGAAAATTATGTTTTTAATTTATGTTGCTTTTTTCAAAACGTGTTCCACGTTCTCTCCATATCGTTACTCACCGAGAATCACTACTCAGACTAAACCGGGACTCGTCACTGAACATCATATTGGCCCACTCTCCCACACTCCAATATTGACGTTTCAAACTCCAGTTCAAACGAGCGCGTTTATGCGCAGACGTGAGGGGAATGCAAACTGCTGGGCTTCTGGCATACAGTTGAGCATGATTGAGTCTCCCGTAAACAGTTTGTCTCGAAATTCGCATTCCTGTGGCGACTGTGAGCGCCGAACCCAGTTCTCTGGCAGTACTGCCCCTCTGACGTCGCGCACTTATTACCAGATATCGGTCTTGGCGAGGGGTTGTGACTCTTGGTCGACCTGATACTGGTTGTCGGGAAACATCTCCGGTTCTTTGAAACCTCTGCCACAGTCTTGAGATCACAGACTGGTCCACATTCAGAATTCGAGACACTTTGGTTTGTGATCGTGAGGATTCCAGCATTCCAACGATTCTTCCTTTCGTAAACATGTCCAATTGGCGTCTTTGTGCCATCATTCACCTTGCTTGTTAGTTAACAACGTTCCTTCGAACAGCAGTTGCACGAAACTTGTCTGAACTGCCTATGCTGCGTGAATCGGTTTTTCCGCGTTCCGACAGGCGCCGGTGTTTCGCGCAGGACGTAGTCGACTGGAAATGTTCCATAAACCCAATGTTTCATCTTCACCCAATTAATATCCGCAAGAAATTTGGAATAATTTTACGAATATTTACTCCATGTTTTTCGCATTTTACGATTTATGCTTAACTTTTGGACACCAGTATATTAGTCGTTTAAAAAAAATAACATCTATAATCTTCATGGCTTGGATGTGTTTCAAATATTTGAAATCGGTCTCCAAAAGCCTTTGTGTATCTCTTGGTAGCAAATCTTAATTTAATAAATATTTAAAAAAAACCTTTATAGAAATAACCAAGGTAAACGTGCTTAAGATAAGTTTTTTATAAAATCTTTTCATAAAACACACACACACACACACACATTTTCAATGTATAATTATGGAAGAGGTATATTCTTGGATATAGATTACGCTGCCTTTTTCGGCGATGTGATACATATAAATATAAAAGAATATTTTTCTATGTTACTTAATAGCCTTTATTTAAGTCTTAAATAGAATTCCTGACACCAAAATACACTTTTTGGCAAACTCCATACACATACAGATACTCTTTAATTTAAATCGCACTGACATTTGGCAGACTTCAAATAGAGTCCATTCAGTCCACCATTTTAGTCTAAAAATCCATTAATGTTGGATATTTTGTTTTATCTTCATCCTCTTTTTTTACTAGCGAAATGACTAATGTGAATGTTCTTATCAATTACGCAACTGCCGAATGTCAGCTTATTCCCTTTCTTAAGAGTTCATTTGCCTAAACAAAAAAGTCCATTACATGGAATGCTGAAACACTTTAACTAATGATTCAACACGAGTTGAAGTTTAAAAATAATGGTTCCGAAAAGGATCTCTGTAATCGGCCCAGTGAAGTATCTCGAATTCTTTAGAGAAATAAGGAGAAAGCAATTTTGTTTAAAGGGGAAAGTGTGCATTGCTTAGTTGGGATTATGGTTGTAAAAGTTGTTTGTACAGATTATAACAAAAAAGTAAAAATATTTTTTTTAAACTATCGAGTAAGAAATACTTATTTATCGAAATTAAATTTCGATCACATTTGCTCTCACGAAAATATTAGCTCGTTTTTTTTGAAGTGATAACTCCTTTAGGCGCGTTTTGCTGGAGAGTGAACTTGAGTGATGCGTTTTAAGAAGCCAGCATTGTTACGCTCGGGTTTGTAACGCTTGTAATAATGGATCAGAATTTTCCGTAACAATGTAAAGTCCTTCAACAAAAAAGACTTACAATAATGACAAAACTTGGCGTCGAAAATCAGTTTTCAGCCAAACTGGAATTTCATGACGTTGCTCTATTGACTGTATTAATTAACTTTGTTTAAAAAATAAATGCTTTTAACATGTGATTAACTTGAAATATATCATTAAAATAACAATTTCTGCAATGTTTTGCATTTTTTTACAAATTTCTATAAATTTTCTTGAATTTAAATTCCAAAAAAAAAGTTACAATTATTTTTTAAATAGATTGTTACATTGTATATCTTTCTCAATGCTGTGAAAGTTAGACTGAGATGGAGTATTGTAAAACTTCTTCAAATAATTTATGTAATTTCTTAATTTTGAATTTTTTTCCCTATTTTTCTGCTTTTTTCCACCTAAAATATTTTTTAAAAAGGCACTTTTCCATTTCAAGGGGTCATTAAAATACAACAAAAAAAATTGGTAAAATCACCAAATGCGAGTAATAATTAATGTAATAAACCTACGTTAGAATTGACCAGTTTGAGGTTTATGGAGCATGTGCAGAAAGACAACATTTTGATAATTACAACTGGTAATTTTCTTTATTTTTAAAAAAGCGATTTAGAGTGAAAAACTAAGAACACATAAGAAAGTGCTGAAATGTTTTCATCAGATAATGAATGCAAAAAAATATCTAGATTTTCAATCCCATATATAATAATAATGAATAAATAATTTTACATGACAATTCAAATATCCCCTTGTTTTTTATTAACCTAACTAATCCCTGAAATAACATTAAAAAATTTGAAGTATCACTTCCATCGTGTGGTCTTAAGCACACACACTCTTTTTTTGGTTACATCAGATTGATAAAAGTGAAAATTGCGTATGTTAAAGATAAATAAACAATTATACAGAAAATTAGAAATCATTTATTTAAAAATTCATGAATTTTAAATTTCAAAAATGACACATAATTATTTGTTGTTCAATATTTCAATTAAAATTATAAAATACCTTACAGTAATTTTTAGATAACATGAGCTAATATAGTAATATTTCACAAATTATCTTGAACCAAATTATTACTTTTGCACAATTATGCATTTTCATGACTCCCTCCTGTACAAAAAGATCTGTTACATTCAATGATGTTTGTATCAAATTAAAGGCAAAAATATTTGAGTATTTGCAATTTAATTAACCGTTTATTAAAACATCAAACAATATGAATAAGGATTATTAATCTAAAGTAAGTTATTAAACGATCGAATATAGAGCTCCTTATTGGTAGCCTGGTTTTTAAATCATGTTTGTTTCAAAAGCATCTTAGGGTTTCCTTTGAATAGTCTATTTACCTAACTAAAGAAAGAAAAGTTCCATTCCAAAAGAAACAGGACTTTAAATGTATCACTTCCCAACTTTGGTTCCTTGTAAATCCTTCTAGGTATGGACCTTGCATTTTTTTATTCATTGCTAGATATGTGGGCTAGAGATTCTAATAAAAATGAAGTATTTAAGGTCGCGTATTGCCAATTTGCCATTAAAAACTGATTAGTACGACTAGTTTCTAATTATATAACTGATCAGTGATGTTCAAACTTTTCTAAGAAATGAAACAGAAATACAGTTGGACCCCGATTTACTGAGCCCCTATTTAACGAATTTATCTTTCCCACGATTAAAATGAAGGCGAAATACCTCTTTTTAACAAACTATTTCAACCGCCAAAATGTTTTTTTTCTATTAGTTTGCATTAGAAAAAATTAGATTTTTTCAAGGGACATTCTTTTTGTCCGGAACAGAAAAAGGTTTTTCTTGTAACATAATAATTTGCTAGTAGTATTTTTAGCTGCTGAATAAAAAGTGTGTAATTCATGGTTATATAGATATATTTGTGTAGTTGCTTATTAGATGAACATCCAAAAGGTAAGTATTAAAAAATTTGTATTGTTTTCCTATATTGCGAATAACCCCAAATTAAGACTACACAGAACACTTAAAAATTTTTTTGGACTGTCAAAAAGTTTTTTGGAGACAGTAACAGTAACAAAAAAATATGTTTCATTATAGATTATATTATTAAGTAGATTCTGAATGTAAAATGTAAGTTTGACTAGACAACAATTTTTGCTTTTTATCAAATTCTTATAAAAAGCTCAATTTTTAAAATTTTTAGTCATCTTAAGTGATTTATGCCTGTCAGATTATTGCAAACAAAAGTTAGTATAGATTTTAAAATCCGTTCCCTTGTTTAATTTTAATATTTATTTTTATAACTAAACCTAAAAAAAAACACGAAAATTTTTAAAATATTAATTTTAGCATACTTTTAAAAATAACTTGAAATTTCAGACCTATATCTATACTAACTTTTATAGAATAAATGTTGGGAGTATATACTATAAAAAATTCATGACTCTATCTGGAACAGAAAAAAAAGCCTTAGGGATTAAAAAACACTTTCATCTTTAAACATAGAAGTCTGAGAAAAACTCATTTAAAGTTTGTAGCCATAAAGAGAAGTATATTAATGCCTGTAAAGCTTTAACATTTTATATGCCTTTTTCCAATTAAGCTCTACATTAAAACACTACTTTAAATAAATATGAGTGAATTTTTTTTTAATATTCAAAACATGTGTTTTGGCATAATACTGATGGCATTTGTTACAACGACGGATTATTAAGACGATATGGTACCCTAAAAATCATTAATCAGTCGAAAAAATTTTTATTGGCTTATTTCATACCCCGAATCTTTATAAATATGCCTGCAAAATTTCGAAGCTTTACCTGTATTTTTCATTAAGTAATGGAGCAATATTTGATGCTAAACAGCAACTACCACGACTACATTTCAGATTATCTATTAAGAAAAAGCCTGATAAGAAATGAATTAATTATTTTTCTAATGCGCATCAATGAGATTGACGTTATATATATGAAATAATAAATCATTTTAAGAAAGAATTGTGCAATTCAGGCAAAAATTCTAGTTTGTGAATTATTTACTGGAAAATCAAATGGATTTGGTCAAGATTTAAAAGTTGTGCGTGCTTTTTATGATATTATTATGAATGAAATTAAAACTTCAAAACAGATTCTCCCAAAGCACAAATACTAAATCTCATTTTGATAACTCAGATAATTAAAAATCTAATTAGCAAGAATAGAAAAACTCTCCCATTTTTATATATTAGTTTTTGGTGATATATATATATATCCCATGTGAGAGAGATTCAACACTTTTATTATTAAAATATTTTTAAGATATTTATTTAAACAAATGCACATATACAGTTCTTAGATTTTGATGTATTTTTCCTAAAAAATGTTATTTGCTTTTGCTTTTATTCG
Organism: Trichonephila clavata; assembly: GCA_019973975.1. Taxonomy (NCBI): domain Eukaryota; kingdom Metazoa; phylum Arthropoda; class Arachnida; order Araneae; family Nephilidae; genus Trichonephila; species Trichonephila clavata. Next base: position 132,148 of record BMAO01038318.1, on the reverse strand, counting down.
TTTACAATATTTAATATGCGAAAGCTTTTAAAATCATGGAAATAAAAATTAAAGGCATCAACATTTTTTGTACATGTTGTGCATTAGCTCTGAGCATGGAATTAACTCTGAAGTGTGTGTATTTGTTTTTTTAAATAATTATTAAGATAAAGTTTTATGAAATATTGATCTTTCATTTGTTTTTTTTCTATATATTCATTATGGCAGTATACTGTTTAATTGTTCTACATTTATGCAATTTTTTATGGTAAGTAGTTTTAAATAAACTAATTAATATTTCATAAAAGTTTCAGACTATTCGATGAATATTATATCATGCTATTCATAGAATGAAAACTTCAAACTCATATTTCTCCATGTTGAATTTTTGTACATCTGCTGTTATTCAAAACCGTAAGGCTTTTTTGATAATTGAAGTATGGGTTTGAAATTTTTTATACATGTTCTGAAATGTATGGTTTGTAAAACTGTGCATGGAATTAGCTCTAACATGTTTAGTATTTTTTCTAAAAAAGTTCAAAATCAAAATTAATGTTTTTTTGGAAATTTTTAGAAGTTTAACTATAAAAAAATTCATCAAAAATTAAAGAGCAGCGGCAGAAAAAACCTATGCACAGTTTTATGTAGTATATTATAAGGTACATGGAAAAAAAATTTGAAAGAAAAGACACATATTTAAAAAAGCCTTAGGGATTTAAAAAATGTTTAAAAACCTAAACAAATTTAAATTTTACAAGCATTTTGCAACAAATTAAAATTTGTTTGTATGGAATTGTTATTAAATATTAACCTTTATGAAATACAATTAAAACCAAATATCAAATATTAAAAATAAAAAAAATTGTGAAGATGGTACCATATTGCCTTAAGCCTAATCTTAACACAGTATTTTCACAAAAGTTTTGAAACACAAAGCAGTTATGTACAAAATATTAAGCATATTAACTTTAGCTAAAAATCACCAGGTTTGTACATAAAACTTAATTTTGTTCAGTTTTTTAAAAATTGGGGCAGTTTAGCAAGTTTAAATTTTTGTTACTCAACTTTAAAATACTAAAATATTGAATTTCAAAGTAATTTACTATAACGAAGTTTGATACATCAGAGAAATACTAAGTTTTATCTGCAATTCTTGAATTCAGAATACATGAAATTGGAAATTTAATTGCTGTATATCAGCTGAGGGCTGATTCTAGGTATATCATCTTCAGTAGTATTACCTCTCTTCGAAATATTGAATCGCATAACAACCTGAGAACGTTTTGGCCATGGCATTTTCTCAGCAGGAAAAAAGTAATAATGAAGCTTCTAAGTTAAAACAAAATTATTTTTAAATTTAAAATTGGCCTTGAAATCAGTTATAATTAAGTAAAAAAACATGAGAACTCATAAAACTCAAAGTATAATCAAGCAGAAATGATTTTGTAATGAAAATTGATATTAATAATTGTTTCACACTAAAAGAAATGATTGTGCTCACACAAAAATGTTTTTTAACTAATTCAATTTAAGAGTGGAAAAATGCTTTCAAATGAAACTGAAACCAAAACCTCTAAGCTAAAAAAAACTACGAATATTTGAAAAAAACGAATTGGTTATCAGATCTAAAATTTTATGGCAGCTTCCCAATGATAAAAATGCAAAATCAATGAAAAAAAAAGGAACATGAAAAAGCACTATTTTTGAAATTTGTAAGGTACTGTGTTGCCTTAACGAATAAAATAATATGTCGCGATAAATTTGTTATATCAGGTTCCGTCTTTAGTATAAAGATGTAGTAGTTTATTAAAAGTAACAAAATTAAAAAATAGTATAAATATATATTTGTTTGTTAAAAGCAGTAATTTAAAAAAAATAGTGTACATCGGAAATTTTTTATACAGAGGCTGTCGAGAAAGACGTTGAAGAACTAATATTAACATCTTGTAATTCAGATTGAGTTGGACTAAAAATCTTCTATTTTCCTGCTTTTTTACCTGCATAGATTTCAGTTGTGTGTGGAACACATAATGTGGGCATGGCGCCCACGTTCACAATTTTATCTCTTATTTTTCCTACATTTTTCTCTTTTAAATTAGTTATTGCTACAAAGAATTCTCATTTTTAAGAATTGAATGTCGTAAATATTTATGCTAGACTCGAATTGGATTTTTCGGCAAGCTCGGCCCAGAATTCGAACTTTAGAAATGAAGAATGGGACAGTGATAATTTTTTCTCTTCATAGGATATCGAATAGAATGATTTTTTACTTCTGATTTCTTATAATACTTTTAAGCAGATGTATTGAATAAGATTGTAGCTCTTGACATTCTTTCTTTCTTTTTTTCTTTTTTCTTTTTTTCTTTTTTAAATTTTTTAACCAAAATAATGTACTAAAAATACTTTTTAACTTGATATAAAAGTGTGTCTTAATTTTTTTTTATTGGAAGAGTTCTTTTTTTTTGCTCTTGCACAAGTTTTTAAAGCGTTTCACATATAAATTCTAGAAATCATGTTAAGAAATATATACCAATATCCATGAATAAATTTGCATATGCAAAAAACAAAACACACTCTTTAATTAATTTTTTTCATTACTTTATAAGTTATTAAGTAATGAAAAAAATTAATTAACTATAAGTTATTGAGATAGGATATACAAATGAGTGGTACAGTTTTTTCCATCATTAGAATAAACAAACAATATATGATATTACTAAATATGAAAATGATTACTTATTTAAGCGAATTATTTTGTGGATAAGGTTACTGCCAATATAAAATATACAATATTATCTAAAGAGAATAGTATCTATCTCGTATAAGAATTGTTTAAGTAACAAAAATAGGCTTAATTTGTTTTCATTTGCTATTTGTGTGCAATATTATAAAAAATAATTCCAATCGAATATAAATTGATATAAATCACACGGACTAACATTTTCAAGTTTAAAAAATATCAACCAATTACATTTACAAATAACGGTTGATTCAAAATTAGTTGATCAAATTTAAAAGAGCATATAACTATTTATGGTGAATTTCTATCGTTTTACTACTGGTTTTATTTTAAAAATGAAACATTCAAATTACTAATCTAACTATTTTTATTAGTGGTAGTATATTATAGTACCAAAATTAGCTCCTCAAATCTGGAACAGTAATTTTAAGGCTTTTGAAGGATAGTTGTTCATATTCTGTTATAAGTAAACCATTTAAAAACCACAGAAATGACATTTTCCTATAATGTATTACTATCTAAACTTCGAAAAGAAATAAAATTTGGCTCACAACCAAAAGCTCGAGGAAGCAGTGTGAACGAAAAGAAGTCCTAAATGAAAAAGGAAAAAAAAGTTGAAAAGAATTACCGCGTTGTAGAAATTCCTCTGCCTCAAAGAACTTTGGCAAAGAAGCTATAGGTATAGCAATCGACAATTTGTCGTCATAAAAAGAAAAGTACCTATAAAACGGTGAATAAACCAGTATGTCACCAAATGTGCCGACCACAGAAAAATGAAGAAAACGCTCTTGGCGTGTGTATTTAACGTTATGCAAAGGTAGAGACAAAATATAGATGACTTAAGATGAAGCCTTGTTTCTTCTATCATTCACAACTGGCAAAATAAAGATTTAACTTATTTCCCGCAGAAAGCGTCGCAAAGATGCCACTGTTTTGGAAAAGGCAAGTAAGCCGTTAAGTGTTATGGCATGAATGAGAATGTTATCTCAAGTCTTAGCAAAACCATTTTTTTTTGTAGAACCAAAGTCTAAAATCAACGTTGCATGCTATCATTAAAAAATTTGAAGCACATGATCAAAGAAAGTAAACACCTTTACCTTCGAGGAAAGTTTTTTTTTCTCACCAAGATTCTGCACCGTATCATACTGCAAAATAAAGTATAAAATGACTAAAAAAAAGAATTTTTCTTCCTTTTGAGACTGTGCTCTTTGCGAATATTTTTATTGGGATACTGAAAAAAAAAAACAATTAAATACATATATAAAGTAAGAACACTACAACGGCTTCAAAAAGCAATCGAAAAGGAAGTTAGAAAAATTCGCGCAAAATTGTTCAAGAAAGCTCTTTTAGTTTGGCTAAATTTTTATGTAAAGTGTACAATGCTAAAGGAAGCAACATTGAAAATTTTATGTAAATAACTTTATTCATTAAAAATTTATGATGCTCTGAAATTGGTCACATTATTTTTGAATCAACCAGTACATACAGCACTTGAAAATGGAAAACGTTAAAAAAATAATTGTTTAACTTTTTCCAATGTTTAATTTCGTTAATTAATTTAACACAAAAATACAAAAGAAAGCAAAACATATATTTACGAGTATTATTTTATTTTATTTAAAGTTAACCGAAGATTTCGAAAATACGGTTATGTTTAAAACTTTTGGAGGATAGAAATGAATTATGCTTTCAAATAAAAAAGAAAACGTAGTAATTCTAGTTTTCTCTAAAAAAGTTCAATCTTAACTGACATCCCTTCCAATTTGAGACATTCGAATTATTTACAGTCAACTACAATAGTGATATTTTAATTTAATTACTTACTCATTTGAAAATGCATTCTGCCTCTCCATTTTTATGCCTGCATTTGAAAAATGAAACGAGCTAATAATACCAGTGCCAGAAATATTTTTAATGCATACTTTAATTATATGTGTCAAAAACTGTTTAAATTAGTTCTAGTGGAGTGAAATGTAATTTCCGTTTTTTAAAAATGAAAGTGACTTTTAAGATGTTTTAAAATAAAATACAAGTACTTACTAGAAGTATTTCAAAATTATGATAGCCTTTTTAAAAAATAAATGTGTTTTGGGGTTTTTTTTTTGTTTTATTCATGAAAAGAAGAATTTTGGTATTAATGCTTTGTTTGATCATTTTTTTTCAAGGATAAACATTTTACAAAATTTGATAAATTGGGAAATAAAAATATGTTAATCCAAGTAACACAAAAATAATTATTGCCACTTTTCTCAAAAGTACGTATATTTCAATTAAATTAACTCAAGTTAAAGACATAAGTCAGAAAGTTTACTTTTGTATTCATTAGAATTTTTTTTCTGTGGTGATTTGTATTTGAATGCGTTCCTTAAAATGTGTAGTTAATTTATTATTAACGCTTAAAAATGATGGTGTGTTGTGTAGACGTGAGTAAAAGCTATAATCTTTTTCTTTTCCAAAAACTTTACTTCCCTTGCATTGACGAAATAAATTGAAATTTCCTTTCTTTTTCTTGCATAATATCAATACTCTTAAGCATATATGGGCTACTTTGATGGGTTGTAAAAAAAATATATCCACCACTTGACCATTACAGAGGACAGCTAGTTCGTTACTGTTTTCCAGACTAAATTACAACTTCCTCTTAAATGTATTTTCAATTTGAGGAAATACTATAAATATACTAGGAGAGTTTAGCGTATAACGAAGCATCAACTCACTATGATCACTTTGTGTTTGACCAAGAAACGATCTAACAAATTTAAATGACCAGGAGGGCTTAGTGATGTTCCTGGCAATTCTCCGCAACAAATTATTATTGTATTGTCGCTATATTGACATAAGTTTGCTTGCTTGTGTCTCAGTGTTACAAAGACAACACAAAACCTCTTAATAGTAAACTTTAGTGATGATGCAGTGGCCCCTACTCGAAATTAGCCACAAGTCACTAGTACTAGCTAATTATGTAAAATTGCTAAAAATCAACAAGGGAACAGATTTTCAAATCTATATATTAACTTTTGTTTTCAATAATCTTAAAAACATAAATCACTTAACATGACTAAAAAAATTTAAGAAATTGAGCATTTTATAAAAGTTTAGGCAACTTCAAAATTTTTAAATTTTTTTAAATTGTAAAATTATGACTGGCTAAACTGACTTTTTATTCTCAGAATCAAATTAATGTTATCTGAATGTAAAACATAAGTTAATTTTACTATTACTGAGTCCAAAAAAAATTTTTTTAAAAAAAGATACTGTGTAGCTTTAAAATAGTTTTCGAAATGGTTTATTGGAAATATTTTAAAAAAATATTTTACTCATTCGTCTCCTTTCAAGAAAATCTTCCTTAATAATAAATATAAATTATGTAAAAAAATGATTATTGTTATGTTGATGTCATTTGTAGTTATTATATCACATTACTTTTCTACTTAAACTGAGTTTATTCACCACCGTAAGGGGATGTGTGTTTATTGGACTCTAATATCATTCATTTCAATAAGGCTAATTATTTGCGCATTTACTAAAGTACACTTTGAAGCTACATAATGACTGTTGCTGAATAGACCTCGTATATTTGAATCACGGTCAATTGATGAAGAAGGCACTTTAACTAACATTCCCCACCAACGTGAGTACTTACGGCCTCAAAAATTTAATGTATATTAGCCCTTTAATTTGGTGAAGGTTCAATGGCCCCAGGAAACGAACCTACGACTCCACAGCAAACCATAAAACGCATTTCACTCGCGCAAACTCGTCTGCATAAAAGAGAAAAATTGCATGAAAATAACACCCCATGTCACAACCAATCAACAAGCTTCCTATGCAACTGCATTTCTCTCAGCACAAAAGTTACTTCTTTTTCCCGCTGAAACCTCAGCAGTGCGTCTGCTGTCACCGCCCCTCTGCCTAGTCCCGCCGACCAATCAGGATTCAGCCTTTCATCCAGAATGACATTCCATCTTCCATGCAGGCCAAACCACATCTCAGGTCACTAAAACTTCAGATAGGGATGGAGGATCTATTCAGATCCATATCCCTGCGACGTAAATGAAAACATAAATGAAAAAAAAGGAAATAACAATTACGTGGGAATTTCGGAGACGAAAATTCGATATTTACCTAAAGAAAATATAAGCCACTGAGAACAAATACCACGTGTATTACACTTCTAATCTGATTGTATTCGAAATTTAATTATTTGGAAAATAGCTATATATTTATTTCACTATCACTTGATAGATCTGATGTACACTGCTGTTTGTAAAAAATGCAATTCCGTGAAGGAATCATCATAATTAAATGAACTTAGCAGCAAATATCAATTATAGGATATGCTACGTAAAACAGTAAAAATTCAGAGCCACCGCGCAAGCATTGCATGCGCAGTGCCTTCTGAACTGATGTTGAATGCGTATAAATAGACGGCTGTAGCAGGACGTTGAAAATAGTTAATGATTATTTGTTAGTGGCGAACGTTTAGTGAGACCTAAGTATGCCTCCATGACGAAATAAGGGGAAATTCCAACAACTTACGGAGTATGAACGGGAGAGGATATCGGCTTTCGAGAAGAAGGATTTTCTATCGTGCAATAGGAGCTCGTGTGCAGCGGAACAATTTCACAGTGATGCCAGTTTGGAAGCAGTGGACCGGCGGGCACCGAACAATTTGAAAAACTGGAAGTGGACGATGGAAGACGACGTCAGCGCTCGACGATCGACACCTGATCCGCATGGCGATGAATGACTGTACAGCTTTCTCCATGCAGTTGGCAGCACGTTGGTCTACTGCTACAGGTGTACTAATGTAGGCTTCGTCAATTTGTCGACGTCTGCTGAACTGTGGATTGTGTTCAAGGGTTCCTTTATACAGGATCCCTCTCACGCAAACCATCGACGGCTGCATCTGCAATGGGCTCATGATCACAGATCCTGGCAAGATGATTGGCGCCAAGTTGTCTTTTCTGATGAATCACGCTTCAATTTGTGGGACCATAATGGCTGCATTAGTGTTAGACGGTATGCCGGTGTTCAGTGCCTTCCAGAGTTCGTTATTGAACGATATAGTGGCCTAACACCCAGAGTTATGGCTTGGGGTGCGAATTCGTACAAGAACGATTTAATTTGCTACTAATTGAGGGTAATCTCAATAGCAACAGGTACGTTCATGAAGTGCTACCACCCGAAGTCGTTCCCTTCATTCAAGGCATCCCTTGAGCTATCTTTCAGCAAGATAATGCATGCCTACATGTTGCAATGACTGTTTGAGACTTTGTTCAGCCCAGTACATGCAACTTCTTCCTTCGCCGGATATGTCGCCTACTGAGCACGCGTGGGATTTGTTTGGTCGGCGTCTCGCTCGTGATCCACGTCCTGTCGTTTCAAACTTTTGCTTCGCATACAAGTAATGTGAGGAATTCTCTTCCACAAGCAGACATTCAAAGTCTGTTTGACTCCATGCCACGTCGTATACCAGCCCTTATTGCAGCACGTGATTTCGGACACTTAATATTGTTTTTTTGTTTGATAATTTCGTCATTTATTTGTATTAATACAAGTCATTTGTGTATTAAATTTCATTTAATTCTGCCAAATTCTTCATGGTGTTGCATTTTTTACAAACAGCAGTTTAGATTTATTAAAAATTATAATGCGTATTATGAGATGGCTAATGTAGAAAAAAAAATCTACTTTTTTAAACAGTTCTTTTGATTTCTTGGTATTTGTGACGGATGTTTATCAGAGTAACTTGTGAGAATCAATAGCAAAGTATTCCTCTTTAGGTGGTTTACTTTTAATATAAATACTATTTAGACAGAATAGTAAAAACATTACAAAAATTGCCCTAATACATGCATACGTTAATTTAGTATCATATAATACAGAAATAACTGTAAGAAAATGAATTTTTATTTTAAAAGATGTATATAATTTAACAAATAACAGCACACATATATGTGTGTTTTCCAATGTACTCTAGTTCAGTTCCAAAACAGCACACAAAGAAAAATTATGAGGAAAGAAAAATATAAATTTTTCGAAATTCATTAATTATAGTAAGTTGATATTTAATTACCATTTAAATTCAAATATGTTAATTTCAAGCATTTTATACTATAAAACAAAAAAGCAGTAAAAATTTCCTTTTCCTTTTAGTCTAGAACGTCTGTGCTAAGAGTGAATAGAAATTCCTGTGAGCCTATGTCCCTGAAGCCTAAATCTTGTCTATCTCATATGTCAGAACAAAAACTTGAAAATGTTACAAATCTTTCGAAAGAAAATGAAAAGTCCCCCAGCTTTAATCAATAAATCCTATACCTCATAACCTTACATGGTTTAAGGGACTTTATTGATGCTAGAAAGTCAAAAAGAAAAAGTCAGCAGGTAATAAAGTTGCTGTAGAAGAAACAAACGAATTGCCTTTGCTAATTATCTCTACTTCCCCTTGTTTACCATAATTGGTACTGCCTTCTAAAATTTTGTTTTTGAGTTAAATTAGAATTGGATCCTTTGAAAAGGAAAAAGGTTTATATTTATTTGTTTTGCTTCAGTGTTTAGGAAAAAATTATATGGATAAAGATTCAATTTCGATGAAATTAGAAATTTCATTATATTAGTTAAGATACTTCATTATTTCGGGATGAAAAAATTTTGAGAAATCTTTTCTTCACTGTTTTATAACATTCCTTCTAATTAGTAACGGATTATAATTGACAATACTCTAATATTGTAAATAATCTTATTAAAATTCTCATTAAAATTTTTCATTTTTAAATGTCTGCATTTCTCTTTTTTACATCCATATATTCTTAGGATTACGTTTAGTTATACGGAAATAATTGATATATATATATATATATATATATATAAAATTAAATAAGAATATCTTATTCGTTAGTAGCAATACATTCTGCTTTCTTAAATGTTCTTTATCTACAAGTTTTGAAGAAGACATAAGAATTGTAATTATATTAAAATATAAAACTTATTAATCGCATAAAACTGTATAAAAATTTATAAAATTTGGTTAAAGAGAAATAAATGATAAAACTCTTAAATAGTATACAGATAAGGAAAAATCTCCTTATGAAGTAATATTATTACAGCATGTGATATATATATATATATAGAAAATATTAGTTTCAGTGAAAAAATTAATATTTTTTGGAATTTTTTCCTGTCTAAAGTATTAAGAGTAGCAAAAAATATTCTTAAAAAGCAAATAAAGCCCAGTTTTTTGTCTTCTGGCTGAAGTAATAAACTAAAAGAAAAATATTAACAAAAGGACACTAAGATTTATTTTCCATTTGAATCTTCCAATTAAGAAAAGGAACTTTTTCTTAAAAATAATATTCTCTAAATCTTATTTTCCATTGAAACAACATTGGAAAAAGGGGAAAAACATTGTTCAAATAGAGAAAGAACTAATTTATAATTTTTATCATTACATGTGTTACAGTAAAAATATGTATAGATAATTTAGCTTAATTTTATTTACTGCTTAAAATTTTAAAATCAGAATTTAAAAGTTTAGTTTGCTACTAACGGATCAAATACTATTATACATGAGAGCTTTTATTTAAAATATAATTATGCTTCTAAATTTAATTATATTGATCAAAATTAATAATTTGGATGCTTGATTTGTTCTTATTTTTGAGACTTTTGCTTCAATTGTTTATAGCAGTAACCTTATGGCAGGTGAACCATATGTTCAATTCTTGTACTGATGAAAGATCATTCGTTAGAGTTACTGAGAATGGATGGTGAATTCAGTTAATCTAAAAACACTGTGAATTTCCAGATTATCCTCTCGTCATTATAAAGATTCAAAACTACAAGATTAACTCCGACAGGTCATTAGCTGCTGCATAACGATTCTACGGGGGCAATTCAGAAAGTAATCTCTGAATCCCTGTAAAAAACAGACAAGGACAGAGGGGGGGGGATTTATTTACATATCAAAGGTACAACTCTCCTCTGTTTCTCAGCATAGTCTCCCCCCTCATTTAAGTGCTTGTGTGTGTGTGTACCATTTTGCAACAATTCCCCAATTCCTTCTGTATAAAAAGCGGCCACCTGCGATTTAAACGAAAGTGTCACAGCGTTTTTCAGTTCCTCTTCGTCAGCGAAATGCTGTCCCTCAATCCACTTCTTCATTGCAGTGATTAGATGGTAATCGGATGAGATCAGCATTCACTACAGACAGCATTCCACTTCGTAATTCCTCATGGATGTTTGTTCTCCTGTCATTGAAAAAGCGTATCCATTGACCCACTACATCTTCATTCAAAATGTTTGGCCTGTTTACGGCACACAATTCACAATGGATATCCGCTGCTGACAGTTTTTTTGACCCAAAGAAATCTTATCACTCCTCGCACCTCACATTTCGCGGGATTTTCTATGGTGGCATACATTGTGGCACATTTATAACTAACAAAAACTTGACCCTAACGACACTCATTCACCGACTGGAAGCTTACTGAATCAGAGATTGCTCGTGAATTCGATTGAGAGCGCCCCGAACTATACTACCAGCGTCACTCCCAAACGGTGGTTAGTTTCCGAATTACTCTCGTGGTTTAAAGGAATTGAATTGTCTTTTTTTCTGTTTTTCTTTATTTTTGTGTCAAATATAATATTAGAAGAATGATATATTTAATCATAAATCAATGCATTGATGCATATACTACTGTTATATTTATACAAGGCAAAATAATTTTTAAAAAAAGTAAGGTTGAAATTACAGCATTGCAAAGCACTTAAACATTTGGAAAAAAAATTGGCAGTTATAGAGACTGCCGATAGAAGTGAAAACTTAGAACTTTTAGTATAAAATTTGAAATTTCATAATGTTTGAATTAAAATTATCAACAACAATCTGGTTTTCATATATATTGACACTCCGAGCAACAATTATATGCATGTTTATATGGTTTTTTATTATTCAGTTATATTACGGGTTGTACAAGATCATGACAAAATATAAATACAATTCAATTGAAATAACAATTAATATACAATCATATTATTTATGGATAGTATTTGTATTTACCTAAATTTCAATGTACTTGATTTTTAGCATTATTTTAATTGTTTGCATCATTGTCATCATTAATTTCAACAATACTTAGACTTTTTGTACTTTCAATTATTTCATTTTGTTTTTTTAAAAAAGATGCAGTAGGCTTATGGTAACTAAAGTATATATATATATATAAGAAAGGTAAATGTTTGATTCAAATTTATCTAAGTATCACGTAAAATCCGCATTGACCATCGTTGTATATTTTGTAGTACTGAGTTTTCGATCATTGGACAAATTTAAATTAAGTGTTTCATTTAGAAATTCAATTAGTGGTAGATTTTTATCATCTGCAAAGTTATTATTGAAGTCTCCACTTAAAATCATCGGTACATTATATTTTTCGCCAAATCTTTTTTCGAGTATTTCAGAACCTTCTTTTGTATAAATCATCAAATTTTCGATTAAAAATCGTTGTATCTGTCTCATAGAGTTTTCAGGCGAAATATAAACGGCAACCACATTAAGATGTATTGCCCATTCTCGGAATCGCAACGAGCAACGCATATTTCGTCTATATCAGAAACATTAACACCAATGCTTCTAGACCATATTTTATTATTGACAATTTAAATTTATAAATAATGATTTCGAAACATTAAATTTTTAAATAAAATAAAATATTAAATGAAATTAAAGTCGGAGTAGTAATCATTATTTTGAACTAAAAATTTTAATGATATAAGGTAATAAACTATAATTTTGCATAAATAACCATATTTTAAACTTCAACACATTAATATTGAATTATCATTAGATTTTATAAAAATTTTAATTTCAAAATCCACGATAAAAATATGACTAAACAACTAGAAGTCTGTTTTACCACGGTAGTAAGAAAACGTCTAAGCCAGTGTGAAATACTAATCCGGATTGCGTGATGCATTGCAGAGGTAAAATATTAGAAAGTAATACAAAATTTTCAAACGCCAGAATAAGTACGAAGATTTAAAATAATTTTAAATAATATAAAATTTTCAAACGCCAAAATAAATACGAGTATTTAAAATAATTTTCTGTTATTTATTTTTTATCTTAAATATATTAGTATATTTATTTAGTACTCACTATTGTACTGCACAATGATTCTTCAATTAAACTATTCAAATAAACACTACAAACAAGAACACTATTTCAAGAATGCACAATATATACACATTGAACTTTCACTAAATCCATTCAATTCCACTTATAAGATATACACAGCACTATACGTCAGCTATATAGCTACAGATATACTGCTATGTGCATGTCAGTGAGGCGAACGCACATGATTTCACCCATCCAAAAAGTGTCTAAGGCGAACAGCACACTGCGCGTGCGCCAGTCAGAGCATGTCGGTGACGCGAACCCATAAGATTTTCCCCTACCAAAAAGTGCCCAACGCCGCTAAAGAAGTTTTCACTTCAAAAATTAGGAATAACTATGAAGTTGAATGGAAAAGATTTTTTTTTTTGGATTTAAATTTTTAGTTCTTAATTCCAGTATTTTGCTTCTTACTTATTCTATATTCATGAAAATTATTTCAAATAATTCATTCTTAATTTTTTTTACGTTGGTAACTTTTGCTGAATCGACATTAAATTGCTGAAATAAGTTTATGTACTTTTAAATAAACCTTTTACAATTGTTAGAACAATATGTCTTTTTTAATTATATTTTTTTCTGTAAAAAAGCAACTCCAGACTATCTTGTTTTTTTTAATCAAAATGAAATGACGATGCATTATGCAATAAAAAAAATATGTTGCTATATTATAAAAAAAAGCGAAATTTTAAATTATTTTGAATACAAGGATGCATTACAAAACATTTATATAATTAATACATACATGAAATTAAACGTTTGTGAAAAGTCCGATTTGAATTACATCTCTTTTTAATCATAATATGTTGACTGTGTTACTTTTTCATTCAAAAAGTGTTCCTCGAAAACTTAGCCTTTTTTACGTTTAATGCTTCCTTAATAGCTAATTATTACGAACATGTGTTTAAATAATAGGCCATCCTTAAAAAATAAATAAGTTTAACAGCAATTTCATTTACTATTATGGACTATAATAATTAACAAAACTAATTAAAATTAATGTAAAATTAATTTATTTTTAAATATATTTAATTAATATAGGATAACAATATTAATTATTTAATGAATTGCTAATAATATGCAATGAATACAGTGTAATCCGCCCATTGTTCATGATCCAAAAGTAAAATTTTTTCAGAAATCCAATCATGTTTAGAAACAGAAACATCCAATTACTTGTAATGGAATAAAACTTAAGCAATAATCCGGCAAACGTAAGTTTAAGTAAAAGTTTCAATTAAATCTTTAAGGAAAAATGAAGGTTGCATTTCTCATCATTATCGAATCAATTGAAGTACACTAACTAACGTTTTAAGAGGATTAGCTTACGTTATCCGACGTTTCAAATTCTAAATTAACTTGCATTTCTATGATTTGGAGAAATGCACGTTAAATAATAAGATATGTTTATTATATGTATCCGCTCAATTCAGATCCATTCGGGAAGACAAAGAAACAATATAAATGGGTTTTTGCATAATTGAAATACATTTTTGGATAATTTTGTGTTATTCCACTAGTAATTTACGGACGTAGAGCCTAGTATTCAAGGTAACGGACTCGTAGCTGGCGTGTCATGAGTTCGAGCTTAGTACTAATGAAGATTTGCCTTGCGGAGGTGGCCGATGTATATTAAATATTTCGAGGCCTAAATGTCTCCCGTTGGTGTGGTGTGGAAGCTAGGAGGAGGGGTGCCAGCTTAGGTGTAGTCGTCACTTGACAATGGTTCAGAATTAAGAGGTCCGTTGTTAAAAGTCCTCGTGTAGCTGAATATAGCGCGACGTTAATATAACTCACTTACACATTTTACTATTAATTTAAGCGGACTTCCCTGTTTACTTAAAAATATTTAAAAGTATATAACAAAAACAAAGTTTTTGAAAAAAGTGTTTTATGTAGATAAATATTTATAGCAGAAGTCGTGGAAAGCTCTTGCAATTATTTCTAACCATCGACCGTAACAATTTAATGTAAAATATTTACTGACAGAGTTGAGAGTTGTATTAACTTCCTACTATAAGACAATACGAGGGGTATTGGCAAAGAACCTCGTAATTTAGTTCTCGGTCAAGTGAAGAGGACAACGCTTGAGTTGGATTCCTCTTCTTCAAACTACCACACCACACCACGAGAGAACTGTGAGATCGGCAGCTTTAATATGCATCAGCTCCTTGTCCATGACGGGTCTCCAGTGGCACAAGGATTCGAGCCTGTGACACACTGGGCAAAATACTTACTAACATATTCACTTATATTAATTTGAAATGCTTATTCTTACTCCGTATTAATGATTTTGCAATTAAAATACACCGCTGTAAAACCAAAATTTCATTTAAGGCTAAGCCTTTAATTAATAAACGTTTTCTATAAATTTATGTGCATAAAACTCTCTTTACATTCATTGATATTTGAATTAGAAAGGAATAAAAGTCATCTTACAAAGTGTTACATTCCGCCTACCTTTTTCTTGTTTAATGGGTAAAGATTTTTGTGTATCAGAATTCAAGATTATGATTTTTCTTATTCCTATTTTTCTTTTGAAGTTCCTGAACGGAAAGGGGGAATAAAGCTTGTTGCGGGTTAAACTATATGATTGAATTTTTTTAAACTGAAAGAAAAAGAAACATTTTATGTACAAGTTCCAGTCTGAAATTCGTGACTCATTCAATAAATTTTCAAGTTCTGCTCTCTGAATATAATAGTCTTGATTAGTACTTTTGAATGTTTATCTTAATGAAGTATTGTAACTATTTATATTGGAAATAGATATCCTAATTTTAAGGTACGATTAAGAAAACAAGACTGCAATTTAAGATTGTCACTCATCTTTATTCCATGTATCAAATGAGGACTTTGAGACCCACTTAGTTTAATTTAAACGAACTATAATTATTCTACATGATGTATAAGAATTGTGCAACCACGGTAATTTAGACGTTGAATCCATAAACTTAGAGTACTAATAAAAAACATATATTAATATAATTTCATTTCATTTATTTATTTAATCAAATTTAAATGGAAATTAAATCTTATTCAACCTTGCATACCATGTAACCACTAGTGGATACATACTGCATATAGGTCGAAATCCCAGTGTAACCTCATAAAGATACATGGCTTATTTAGTGTATAACCAGTATAGCCACCACAAGAAACAATATAAGGTAGAGTTCCTTTTATTGGGATTGTATAAAATTACAAAAGTTGTTATAAAATGTTTGGATTACACAAATTTTTTAAAAAAATAGGAAAATTAAAATTACAAATCTTTCTGAAATTGTTCGAAAATTCCCTTGGAACAAAAAGCTTTTATACATGGGTTACTTAAGTGTATTGCCATTTTTGTGTGTTCCATTTCTTTATCTGTTTCATCACAAATATATAAATCCGTATAAGAGCCACTGTCATATTTCTTCCTTCCTTACCTCGCAAATATTCTCTTTCAGTATCACTTTCGTTGAAATCAAACGAGGATGTCATATTGCCAAGAAAAAGTAAAAATAAAGAACAAGAACAGTAAAACACGCTTTGGAATGCGAAATGAAACAAGAACGAACGAGCTCTTTATCAGAGTCAAAAGAGAAATTAAAATGTGGGTCATTACGTAAAGGTCAGTATCCCCAGAAATCTGGGATTTCTGGAAATACTTGATAGCACAGTCTGACGCGCTAGGGGTTAAGTAGAACCTTTCATTTGTATGAATAAAGCAAAGCGCAGAATTACAGTTTGAAAACATAGAGATTTTTATGACTCAGAATGTGGGAAAATGAATTGCAAAGCCCGATATTTGTAATTTTAAGTAACAAGTAATATAAATTTTTTTAAGTCAAATCCTACTTTGACAGGCTAAATAGAAAGTATTTTATTAACGACTGAAATTTAAACAAGATATATATATATATTATATATATATATATATATATTATATATATATATATTATAATATATAGGGAGAGTGAACTAATTGTAGGAATTGAAAAGAGAGCATGATTTATCTACATTGTTGTAACAATACACACCCAGTTTTGGCTAGTTTCGCTGAAAAACCGGTTTTGACTCCAATTTTTGTCATTGTTTTAACAGTTACATTGTTACAACAATGGAGACGAATCTGAGTTTGTGTCGAAAACCGGTAATTAATGAATTAATATTTAGAAAAACTGTATCAACACCAAGTGCCATCCACTACAAGTTTAAAAAATTTATTTGAACTTGATTGGATGAATAGAAAGTATTTTATTAACGATTGAAAATTTGAACAAGATATATATATATATATATATATATATATATATATAGTGAGTTAATAGTAGGAATTGAAAAATAGTGCTTACATAGAAATAATCCATAAATATTAATCCAGATTCTGTATAGAAATTGACTTATCAGGAAACTTATTTAAACTTATCTGGAAAAGTGTATATATATTATTAAAATTATGCCATATTCGGCTCTTTAGTACATGTTACAAATGAGGACTAGAATGTAAGATACTGAGAAAATTAAGACATTTGAATTTAATTAATCTCGCAATTTTGTGCAAACTAATCACTAAAATGTTTTGGCTTCACTTTGGGAGACGTGAAGTTTCAGAAAACTTTGCCATAATATTAATGCATATCAGTTATTACAAACAACTTCTTGAATTTTAATGACTTTTAACTAAGAAAACCCAGAAGAGTTTTATGACAAAATTTATTAAGGATTTTTATATTGATTTGTAAAGTAAGAAAAATATATATCATCATGTAATACTTGACTTTAAATTAAAGTTTAAGATAAAGAGTTTTACTTTAACGGATAAAAATAGTTTTTTTTTGTTTTTGCCTTATAATAATTAACAAATTAAATAATTAATCGTAGAATGGAAAAATATTCCAAATTAGTTGGGATAATTAAATAGGAACAATTCTTTTCTCTTTGAACTTGAGACAATTTTTTTGTGTTAATTTAATTTTTATCCAAACATTTAGCAAATAACAGTTCTCTGACTATAAGTGACAAATCAGTGGAAATAAGTTTTGTCAATGTTCATTTACAAAAGGAATTATATCACGCTCAGTATTTAAGTTACATGTTGTATTTTAAACACCATATTATATTATACTCTATAATTATATTTTGCTCAGGAAGTAAAAATCGGTACTATTTTATTTTTTGTTATTGATTTAAATTTCCGTAAAAATAAAAATGGACCACAATTTTATTATTTTACTCTAAACCTTGCGCGGACTCCCTAATGTTGATCAGGGGCCCCAAATCATTTTTAATTTTCCACGGATTTAATGAATTATATCAAGGGAACCACTGAATTTGGGAACCACTGAATTAGAAGGACTTCTGGGTATTCAATTGGGAGAGATGTTACATTCAAAGAATTTCGCAAAGTGAGATTAGAGGGATTTTTCTAGCAATTTTCCTAATACTTGATTCGTCAAGTATTAGGAAAGTCTTAGTCTTATAAAATCACTAAGACCGATCCCTAAGAATTAGTCTTATTAAATCACTAAAACCGATGAAGAAATCTGATTCTGAGCTCATTTTATCCATTACACCAAACCCTCACCTAAGCTTACTGAAAATCATGTTAACAGCGTAATAGATCTGGAATCTTACCGACTGGAGAATAATTTTATTCAAGATTTAGTTTTGTTTCAGTCTAAGCCCCCTTGTCTAGCAAAGCTGAGTCTGGAGACGTTGAAGACAGTATGAAATTCAACAAGTTTGCATACAAACTTAATTAAGAAAAAAAGCTTAATTAAACTACGGTTTGCAATCCAGTGTCATATTTTCAATCCCGGGATTACATTATCCAAATTCCAGGATCCGGGATTAGGATTAGACTATTTATTAAAAATACTTACATATCAGCATAGTTGAAATTGTATAATAAAACTGAAAATATAATTAAAAAATTATTTAATATTATTTTATTGAAACAAATAAAAAATTAATTCATCATAAAAAACAAATAAAAATAGTACGTAATGAAATTTAAAAAAATAGCATTTTTTCATTTCTTGTGATTTTTTAAATAAGCTTATAAAAACACAGCTCCTCCACCGTTTCATCATTGAAACGGCTTCTTATCTGTGTTACAAATTGTTCTGCCGAAGAAAATGCACGTTTGGATTCTTTACTAGTAGGTATTATCGTATTAAATAGGAGTATGCTCTTTTCTATTTTCAAAAAAGTGGCATTTCTTTTGAATTTTGATGCAGTGTCTCAAATCAAATAGGCTGTATTGGTGCATATACCTCTTTGATAACCTTATTTAGTTCATCTGATACACTTAATGGTTTTTGTACACATAAATTGATGCAGTTATTGAATCATAATATGAATCAATTTCTAGAGTTACCTCATTTGATATTGAAGATACAGTTGCATGAGCTGTTAGTAATGCAATGGGATTTGAAGTGTCTCAAATCTTCCAAGAAAGGTCCCCTACAATTTATGGCATTTAATTGAAGAAGGAATCTATTCTTGAGATGTTGCTTTTATTATTGTGTAAGCATTGCAGTGATTTACTTAGATCCGTGCGAAGTTCTCCCATACGAGAAATGTGAGAGCAGTGCATATATTTTTTTACCTATAGCACTTATCATTGCACAAAAGGAATTCTGCTTATATATTTGATAAACAAAATATAAATTTTTGAAGAATTAAATTCTTAGCAAAATTTTATGAGGAAAAATGTTTTAAATATAATTCAGACAAAAATAAAATCTCGGAATTAGTTATTTTAATCCCGGAATTTCTGGAATGGAAAAAACACCGGGATCCTGGGGCTGAAATCCTACTAGATATATCTCAAAAATTCTAATTGCCTCTGTCCAAGTTAGCTGACATCAGACATCTTGAGGGTGGGAGAAATGTCCATTTTCTGACCCGACTCGAGATGGGGAGAAAGTTACAGAAGAAAATAAGACAAAAGATATAAAATTTCACGGTTTAACATACACACCCGCCTCGAAACCTTCAGCGTTCAACACGCAAGAAAACTGACAGTAAACGTATACAATACAAAAAAAAGTAAATAAGATACATTAAATGTATTGCCAGATTCAGAATGCTTTGAAAAAAAAATTCAAAATATTAATTCAGACAAAAATTAAATCCCTTGATTAGTTTATTTAAACCCGGGATTTGAAAAAAACACCGGGATCCCGGGGCTGCAAACCGTAAATTAAACTTAAAAATACATATACTACTTGTATTAAGTACAGTTTATTTATCAGTATTTTATTGGTATTTTTTAAATTTCCCCTTTAAGATTTTTTTTCCTTTACAATTTGACCATTGAATAGAAGGGAAATACTTTTGAGTTACTGTAAATTATATTTAATACAAAATTTTTTTTTGTTAAACCAAGAACTTATTTTTTCTTAACTTTAGGAAAAAAGAAAGCATTATTTTGTTCCACCACCATGTAAAATAGCAGAAAACCTTTTTTTCTCCCCCTTCTTTTTAATTTTTTTCAAACTTAAAAGTGTTTATCTCTTTCAAATTTATATCTTTCTATCGTCCTTTTATAAATATTTATTTAATACTCGTTTTTTAAAAATACATTATCATTAAAAAGCCTTTTAAGTGACATCTTGAAAATTGTCGCTAAGTAAGTGAATTTCATCTCAGTCTCCTGTATGGCGAATTGTTAATTGGATTCTAGTGGCGGAAAAACAGCTCCTTTGAGTATATATTTCATCCAAAAATATTCTCAGCAATAAAAAATAAGCTTTATCTCACCCTTAAAGCAAAAGTAGAACCTTTTTATGCTTTCCCAATATTAATTTTTCATACATAAGCCATAGCTTCAAGTTTCAAAGCCATTACAGACTAATAACTGAATTTATTTATCAAATACTATTACATTTTCTTTAATTCACTTAAATTCAAAACTATTTCTTCTTTACTTTAAAATGATTTGATAACATGATAACAGTTGAAGATTTACACACACACACAACAAGACCTCTTTATTAGTAAATGGTTTTATAAGTAAATAAAATCAACAAAACAATCTTCCCCTATAAAAGCAATAAAAATGAAATTAGTTTTGAGTAACATTTTAGCTATTATTATCATGTTAAATATTTAGTTAAAATTTTTGTGCCAAAGGTTTTAGTTGCAAGATTTAAATATATGAATGAATAACCTCATATATACAATCATTAAATTCTTTTTATATGGATACATATTCTAAACCAAAAATCCATGCAATGTTTTACTCCCCGATTTTGAAGAAACATGTTATTAAGAGAAAAACAACACAATTATAGCCTTTAGAGAAATGAATAAGAACTGTATTAGAAAAATAAGTAACATCTGTCTTAGAAAAAAATGTTTTTAAGAAAGATCGTTTAACCACTTTTATTTTTCTGGTTGGGTGGTATTGCGTATTTGAAAAAGAAATATCTCTGAATAGAATAATCATTTTATCAAATGTTTCTCTATAATGATAATTAGTTTTCCATTCCCCCCTCAAGACTAGTATTAAGAAAACTTACAGGAAATCATTTAGAATATAAAAATTTAACTTTAATAAGCTTATTTCGAAACAATAATAATCGTATTTTTGAAGAAAGTACAAATCTATCTTACTTGAATTTATCCTAAGAAAGAATTAGAATAATTCGAATACAGAAAATTATTGCCTGCAGTACCTACTTTCCTCCAAAAGAAAATCCTTCAAATTTTTGATTTTAACCATATATATTCCATTTTTGTCAATTTAATTTGCTTATGTTTTAAGCATTTCTGGCGAAGTACAGATATTTAGAAAGAGAAAAATGAATATTTTCTTGTCTCAATTTTTTTCAATTAAGCAACTTATAAAAATATTACTCTTTGTATATGTTGTATGAAATATTTTCTCGAAAATGAAAGAAAAAAAGATGAAAATTCCAAAATATATTTCTCTGGGACGATTCAATTTTTTTTCAATTTATTTATATCACAAGTACTTTGACGAAATTATTTATAATTTTTAATAGATTTTAAAATATTTTATAATTTTATAGATAATCTTTTGTTTTGCACAATCTCTATGTGAATTGCAAGATTTATTTGTACATCTTTTCAAAATACATCATCTTAAAATTTTGCGCTCATCGTATTTAAGCCTATTGGCATTTACATTACAAAGAAATGGTTAAAATATTATTTTTACTACTTGCAGTAACACAGAAAGCAAATTAAGCCAATCTAGGTTGAAATTGTACATGTGATGTTATATATATATATATATATATAATTGGTGACACAGAAGAACATTTTAATTAGATTGGCGAATAATAGAATTCCCAAGAATCTGAGATATTGAGCATTTAAAATTGAAAAAAAAGCGAGTCTCCTTGGACTAAAATGAATAACTATTATGATTTCTAAAGCTGTCACTGATTTAGGACAGTAAAATAGGATTATATATATATATATATAAGCATTGCTTTAAGGAACAAAAACCTTCCCCGTTAGTAGACATTTTCAACATAATGGAAAAACAGAACCCTTTTTTGAAAATTAGGCCTATATCTATCTACATGCGGAATGAACACTAAAAATTAAAAATAAAAATAAATGTATGAACATATTTGAAGTAGTTTTACATCACAGATAATTACTATATATATATATATATATATATATATATATATATACCGAAGAGTCAAAACTTTATGAAAACTTACTCAATAACACATGTTATACCACTTTCTGCCTGCGAAACAGCTGTAACTCGCCTTGGCATGGATATCGCAAGTTCTTGGTTGACGACTGTCTAAGCCCCTTTACCGCCGGGCCACATGCACGAAATAGTTTTTTCGAGCGGTTCGCAACATGAGGAGTAAAGATGAAAGGGCGTGCGATAAAACCAAGTATTTTTAAAAGGCGAAAAATTAAACAAAAAAAATTATTAAAATACATTTAATTTTTTTTTTGCTTTTATTTTAATACTACATAAATCTCACTATCAAACACTCACAAAAAATCGGTTTTAAGCATTTTTTGCACAATGATGGGAATATTTCGATTTCCACTGTGTTATGATCAAGCCCTTTGTTTACATTTTACTGGCATATAAACGAAGATGCCATGTACATCGATAATTTGATTTTTCTTTTGACAATGCCTGAATTATTTTTAATTCAATTATTAATTTATCAAGTGTGGGATGGCAGGCAAAGAGTTTTTACTTAACTCCAGGCAGAAATCAGTATTATTTGTTTAAAATTCGTTCAAACTTGTGTATGGATTTCTGCTCTTAAATGTATTCCACTTTTTAATTTTTCTGCATCAAATAGCTCTTTTCAGAATTCATGGTCATTTCAGAATTCAATGATTCTTAAAAACAATGAGCCCAGGTCTTATAACAGCCAAATGTATACAAACTAAACGTCATTCTAAACCTAAAAGGAAAAGTTATTTGAAAATAGTAAGAAATGATGCAAAAATCATATCATTTTTTTTTTGTTGATGAAAAGAACTACAATACTGGGATATCATAGTGAGGTCAACCATCTGACACTCAATCATCTTTCCATCCCGAAGCAAATTACGATTTACCACAAAAGTTATGTGTTATGAATTATTGCAGAAAGGGTTTAGTATATATGTTCATTCTGTGTTGTTAACCAACGTTACCATTCCATGAGGTACTTTTTAAAAAGTGAACTTTCACACACACACACACACACACATGCGTCTTGTCTGGAACTGTTTATTCAAGTTTTCAAGAGGAAGCAAATGCTCGCATAATATTTATATCATACGGTCACACACAGCATTGATTTCATACAATAGTTGAGATTGTTATGTTTTCATCCCGAAGAAAAGAGCCACAACGGCTGATATTACCTACAGCTAATGCAGTGGAAGCAAAGATAATGTGCACCAAAGCATATTTTAGTGCACTCTGCTACGTTTGTCTAAGGATGTGGAGGATCTTTATGCGTACTTCAACTAATCCTCTTGGGAAAGCTAAGGGCTATCAATCACAACCAACCCTTTTGGAAAAAGAAACCGTGATATGCAGATTAAGTCGGTTATATATAGTATAGGTTTTCTAGCTAGTGAGATGGATAGACGGAGTTACAAAGAGACTGAAATATAGAAAATCTGACGACGAGGAGAGACAGCTACTGTCCAGGTGTTAGTATATATTGATAGCACATTTCAGGCATTAAATAGTTGCAGATATTGAAATGACGATTGGTCACCATAGCTAAATTGTAACTTAAATATTAGAGTTGTGGATTGATCCCATAAAAGGAGGACAGGTATATATAATAGGTCTTCTCATAATTCGCGTCTTTTGTGGTTTATTCCCCTATTGCTCTTAGTAGGAACATATCTTTTTGTTTAAATATTGGAATTGTGTCTGTTGATAATTTGTGTGCTGAATAAATAGTTGAAAAGTCTTATGGCGAGTCATCCTTCACTTCCTCCCACATCTCTAACCGAGGCCGAGAGTAGATCGCGTATGTTATAAAGAGTCTTTTTGTAGCCATTGCTCGAATTGCGTCCTTGCTCAGCATTTGCAGAGGAATAATCAAGGAGAATTTCTAGGAATATTCTGTTGAACTTCAAGATTTCCACGGAATTAAAACTATTTAAATCCAAGCGAAAGGTTCTGTTTTGAAAATCGAATTTGTGCTGCCATGCTCCATTTTGCCATTAATTAAAATTACAGGAATATTTGTTGAGTCCTAATACCAGATACATAAAACTACCTATAAGTGTTTTGTCGAGTCAACAAGTCTACAGGTTTTCACGATTATGAGAGCGATATTAATCAGGTTGCCATTATGAAAAATGACTTTTCTCTCTCTCTCTCTATATATATATCAAATAGTTTCAAAAATGTATAAAAAAGAATACAAAATACTTATGTATATTCTCTAACTATTGAAAATGGCATATATTTTTTTATAGATTCTTATTTTTATAATGATGATGGATTTGTACAATTGACAGTAAAATGAACAGCTTATATTGATAAATACATACGCACACTAAGAACTTTTCTTATAATATTGCAATGATCACCTTTTACAGATTTCCATTTCCATTAACTTTGAGGAGTAGACTAGGGAGCTTTCGGAGAGGGTGAAATTCAATAGTTATGACATTTGATAATGTATTTATTGTTAGAAAACACATAATATGCTAATATTGACAGTTTTATACTACTCAATCTCTCTGTATATATTTATTAATGACATCGCTCTTTATATCTTATGTATATTCACTGGTTGTCTATATTATCAGTGTCTTGTCTGTTAGGTTTATGTTTGTGCAATCATGAGTACTTATAATTGCATAGTATATGAATGCCTGACTCAGAATAAATAATTGCGAAGGTCCAATAAACGACATGCTTTATTCATTATATATGATTGTTTGTATTGTTAATATCGCTGCTGATGAATTGAGGAAGAGACCTTGCATAAGAGACCGAAACTGATTATTTATCTCTTATTTGACAGTAAAAGTAAATTATAACTAATATTTTTGTTTAATGAGTTTTTTAAACAGAAGAGAGAGAATTATATAATTTATTGTATTTATTTAGTTGAGAGAAAATACTTGAAATTCTTATGATTTCTTAAAATTACATTACTTTAGCCTACAATTAATTTTAATTCTACTGTAATTTGAGCCAACTGTTATTATGGAGAAGAACAACAACTAAATTTTTTGCAATGGGTTTAGTAAAATTAATTCTTATTTCTTAATGAAGCTTTAAAAAATTTATCATTATTTATTATATTTATTTATATAATCAATTTATTAAAATAGAATAATTTGCTACGTTTTGAATGGAACTAAAATAATCAAATTTGAATGTTTTACTAGATGCTTTAATATTCCTTTCTTCAAAAACACCAGTATCTTTAACATGATGTTTAGAAAAAAATTTACAGTAAATTTGTAATTTTTATGAGTATAACCATAGGATGAAAATGCCTTTTGACAATACATTTTTTTCTACTTTAACAAGGCTGTGCTAAAAATATAATAATGGAAATCTTATAAATCATAAAATATACGCTCCAGATGTCGTCGCACTCTTCTTGTGGATACTTGTGATGTTGAAAATATGCCTACTTATAAAGTGTAAATTATGTTAAAGAACACTTGGTGGGAACTAGAATACCACTGAGACATTTTCTCAGAGCTATTAGAAGGGCATATGTTGAAATTTACTGAAGTAAAGGGTTTTATAAAAATTCATACTATTACTTACAATATATATAAAAAAATGTCTAGTTATAGTAGTTTGAGCACAATCACTGGCGTAGATAGACCTAAGTGGGCCCCGTATAAATATTCCTTGGGGGTACTTCTGGGAAAAAATGATCGCATTAAAAAGAACTTATTTAAAAATGTCAGAATATTACACATGATGGGATCCCAGTAGAATGTGGGCCTCGTATCACTGATACGGCTGATATGATGCTAGCTACGCTCCTGGCATAATGAATACTTATAACAGGGCAAATATTTTGGCTCCTCTACACATATAAACAATATTTGAAACCACAAAGTTGAGATTTGATTGAAATGAAATTTTACGATAAAAGCAAACAATATTTTTATCTTTTGAAAAGAATGGACAACATTTGAGAGTTATTTAAAAAACAAATATCTGGAAGTTTCTGATAATACTTTACAACTTTTTTTTTTGTAAATATTATCACGAAGAAATAAACTTCGCTTCCGAAAGCGATACAGGTAAAAGAAATGTGTGTGTGTGTGTGTGTGACTTCAACTTCCCAAATAGAAAAATAAACAATTTATTGTTTGTATTACAAAAATAAGTCTTTTTAAGAATGAGTTTCAAAATAAATAATGTCTATTGTTTTCTTTTTTGTAAAAAATAATGAGAAATGGATATGTGAGGCAGAAATGGTATTTCTGGTTAGAATCCATTATTCGGAGAAGTATGCTCTTCTTAAAAAATATACCTATTCCTGTTTAAAAATTACATTCTATCTTGTGTTGATAAACATGGTTTTCTTGGAATCTTAAGCTATTTGTTTCTTGACTACAAAAATACAGAAAAGAATACAAAGGTCGGATTTTCTTTTTGAAACTACCGTCTATTGGTATCTTGTTTACTACAGTGACAGATTTCAAGAAACTTGCTTTTCTTTTTATCAAGTTGAGTTATCAAAGAAAGTTGTTTTCGATTCGTTTTGCTTATCTTCAGAAATGGTCCAAAACAACATTTTTCTTGGAACTGTGTTTATTCAATCTCTGACTATAAAAATTATCCGAACTACTTAATAAGCCTATTTTTCATTGGGTTCTATGAATTTCTGACAGGAATTTTATTCAGGTATTGCTCCCTAATTGCAGTCTTTTAGTAAAAATCTAGGAATCCTTACAATTGTTTTATTTTGGCTAATTTTTTATCATTATATAGACGCTGTGTTTACCCAAAAATAAGACTAGGCCTTATATTAATTTTTGTGGAAAAACATACAATGCAGTTTATATATATGGATAGTCATTTTTTCAATGTTCATATAATAATTTAGATATTATTGACATTCAAGTATTGCATTTATTTAATTATTCCTGCATGCAATTTACAATTGGTTAAAAACAGCCACGTCATCTTCTCAAATATCATCATAAAATTCATCACAGCTTACATCAGCGTTTCTCAAACTGTAGGGCGTGCCCCCCCCCTTATTGGGCGTGATAACTCAACAAGGAGGGTGCAAACATGTTGAAAAATCGTAAAAAAATAATTCTTTTAAAAAATTATTAATTTACTGTAAGTAAACAAACAAAATAAATTCTGACATAATAAAAAATAAAATGCACATTTACACTGATATAATAAACTTGTAAATACATCCGTTCTGTACAATGTACTTCATAATTATCTTAACAATACTATTAGAGCAAGTTTAATAATTACCAGTGACTCCATGGACTTGGCATATCTAAAATTTTATATATAAATTAACAATTATCTTAGTAATTTGTAAGGTTTACAATTAATTCCTTAACTGCAGATAAAAAATTACGCAATTTGCTTCCCATTGCCACTATTTTCCACGCAGGCACATGTATGTGATACATTGGGGGGGGGAGGAACAAATAAATAAATCCTAGGAAATAAGTAAATCTTTCGCAAAAACTGTCAAGGTCCTGTTTTTTGCATTCCAAAGTCTTCGAAATAATTTTATAGATAACAGTCGACAGAAAAGATCGTTTTTCGGAGAGACGTATATATACATCCGGGGCACTTAACACACCAGTTGATCAAGACGTATATATACGCCGGGGGACTTAAGAGGTTAAAGTCGTATTGCAGCTTTAGCGTCAAAGTATAGTATTATTGAATTCAATATATTGTTATTGTAAGGAAAATCGTGATGAAAATTATGATTTAATGATGGGTCACAAATATTGAAATATTAAGAAAACACATTCATCCAGTTTTGCGATACTTCGAATTAACTTCGCAAGGGCGAATGTTTTAATATCAGGTCAGAGAAAAATTATAGTTAGCTCTGTCGCGGTGTTTTCTCCTCGTGTTGGTTAAAGGGAAAATCAAACTCATTACTAGAATTCCCAGACGATTCGAACGCAGCAGGGATGGAAAAGCCATTGAATAAAACTCAAAATGATTACAAAGCAGAAAATAAACAATATTGTAATTATCTGAACTAGATGCTGTCCCTTGGTCTTGATAATTCTAAAATCGCCAAAATCTTGAATTCTTAAAGGGGATACGACGATGTAGCTTTGGCAGGGATCAATGTGTCAATATCGTCCATAATCAAATACCATCCTCTATCTGCTTTTATCTCACTGACTATTTATGTGTTATTCAATAGTTAATTTCACTTGATTTTTGAGGAGTTGTTCTAGATTAAAGGGCCCATTTGGCTGGACGGAAGAAAATTCGAGCCAGAGAGGATAAACCTTTGCGGATAGCCTATTCTTACAAATGTTCTACGAATACTCCGTTCCTTCAACTCAGGAAATAATGGTTGCTGAGACCTGATCCACCCTTATGCTTCTTAGAATTTTCCTGTTTTACTAGTTGATCGAAGTAATCATACTCTGATCGCCAATTTTTTATTGTTCCTTCTGTTTGCAGAAAGCTGTAAGGTACTTATCCCCACTTCTTTTTTTCCTATGTTTGACAGAATATATCTTTTTTTAATTCACATTATCTTATCTTATTTGAATATTTTATACCCTTATAGATTATTTAATCAAGTGGTAATCGTTCTTACAATGCAGGATACATTGAATATCGATTATTCTATTAAGAAACATCGACTTGTGTTTATTATTAAACGTACTTGCATGTTTGTATTATACGAGCATACTTTTCCTTTAGCTAATTTAGAAAAACATGGAACATAGCATTGTCTTAAAAAATGTGACTTCATTTCTATTTAATTACTGAATGTTTCAATTTGCAAATTCATTGAGAACTCCAGGAGTTTAAATCAAAACACTCCGTACAAAACTTTTTACACTTTAATATGACACATTTAAACACAGAATCTGTGATGATTTATTAAAGTTTAGTACTTTTTATAATTCTTTTTCAATTAATTTAAAATATTTTCCTTACGTTGTGTATGATAAAGATTTCGGAATTTCCTTTATCTTTCATTCAAAATTAAGGAAGCACAAATTTGTAGCTGTAATCCCGATTTTTACATAAAATATGTTCAAAAGTCTATTATTAGAAATATATCTTTCAAAAATTAATCTAAATTAAAAGGAAGAATTCAGGAAAGCAGAAAGGTGACCCTAATCTTATCTCATCAACTTCTCTTTCTAGAAAGTGTGTTCGGTGTGGGCTCTTATATTTAACATTAATTACTAGAGACGTGGCTAGAGGGCTTCTGGCAAAAAGAAAGTGACCGAGATTCTGTGATGCCAATTTACTTTGACAAATCCATTAGCAAAACTAGTCTCTAATTATAGAATGGACAATCGGGAAATGAAGGTGAAGACAGCCATTTATTTAAGTGAATTAATTTGTCGATAAGTTTGCTGGCGTTATACAGAAGATACGATGTTCACAGAAGCGTTCTTATGCAGAGTAGTAATCTATCTTCTGAAGGAGTTATCTGGCGAAAATTAATTGACTTAATTTGCTCCTAAGCAGTTTCTTTTTGCGTCTCAATTTAATATGAGAAAAAAAAGAAGCATTAAATATCTAATTTGAGTCGGGTGTAAATGGTATTAATCGGAAGAGGACATTACTCATTAAAGAAACGACCTGATAGGATAAATGCACATGGATTTAACTCTTCTAGAAATTATTGGAAAATGCCCGGATTGAACTTTTTAAATACTTCGGAATGTACAATTTTTACAATTTCAAATTTTGAAAATTGATATTTTGGTTAAACATAGAGGGGTTACTTCTGTTTAGTTAACTATTTTTCCTCTGAATATCATTTATAGTTTCAACATACAAAATACATTAGTCATATAGTCAAGTTCTTCTTTTCAAAAATTAAAGTTTTATGTTAATTGTAGTTCTCATTAATCATTTGAGAAATTACAAAAAATTATTTAACATATCGTACTAAAGGTTAATTAATTGCCCATAGGAGCTTAATTACTTTAATAAGCTTTTAGTCATCCTTCAAATGCAAATTTAACTGGTTACAGTATTGGAATGCTTATGCTCGCGAATTCACGGTCACCATTTATCTGGCGTTTTGTGGGTTCGAAACCTGGTTCCATTGAAGACCCATCGTATACAAGACAGAGGAACTGTTGTATGTTAAATCTGCCACGACTCAAAATGCCCACTTAGGTGCAGTGCGGATATTGGGAAAGAATGGTGCTAGCTCAGATGTTATCCTCGTCTTTTGACCTTGGTTCTTAATCATGAGACCCATCACCAGTAGGCTTCGTGTATTTCTAAAGAGCGACGTTAATAATCAGTCAATGGAAACTTAATGTTAACTACTCTCATAATATATAAATAATTTTAATTCTACTGTTTGAATGAATGTAAATGTTAGTTATGTTTTACTTATACTTTCTACACAATAACGAATTTATTTTAAATAGAAACTACTCCATACCATCATAACAGGCATTGTTCAGAAAAAAATGCATTCAATTCAATTTATATTGTATTACGGAAATTTTTATTATTTTGGGATAAATCACGAATTAACACAAAAGTAATTATGAAATGTTCATTCCAGTTATTTTTTGTGTTCCTTTATTTATTTAAGATATCATATTTTAATGATATTGCTTTTGAATAAATACGCTAAAACTTAATCTTAAATCAGGAATATCCTTTTTTAAATTACCAATTTTATATAGAAGGAATTCTGAAATCTATTTGTTTTAATAAACACAGATCTCAAAATTATTTTTATCTCTTAAATGCATATATATCTCTCTCATTAATCTTTATCTATCGCATTATGATTTACTGCAATTTTTTTAGTGTAATAATTTTTTTAATTACTACATTTAAAATTAAGAGATATACATAAATAAAATACTCAACTCTGGAAATTTAATCCGTTAGAGATAATTGAAAAAAAATGATACTTTAGACTACCGTTAGTACACAAAGGACTAAAATATTCTCATGATACGAAAAAAAAAACGAATGACTTTTTTTAATGCAGTTTTAACTCTTAAAAATGCTAAATAACCAGAGAACACTAATATTTTACTGCACAAAAATATTTATTTTTGAAAATTTTAAGATTTTTTTACTTTTTTTGACACATAAAAACAGGTTTTTCACATAAACTTAAGTTAATGATAATCAAAGAAACAGTTTTTCTTTTCATTTTTACACGAAAATAAATTACAAGTGTATTTGAGCGAGGCTTCAATTGAATGTTTTTAAGAGGTCTCAGGGGTGTTAAATTTCTCTAGAGAGCTGAAAATATAAACAATATTCAAATATATATAACTCATTGAAATTAAAATTAAATAATTTGATTCCTTTACACATTATTTATAAAGGAATGGGACTTCAGAAAAGTGTAAAATGTTTAAAATATAATCATAATTTAAAAATTATAAGCAGATGAAAATAAGAAATATTAATTAAGTTTTACGTTGCGCATGTTATTTTCTAACGTATAGCTTTAATTACTAGCAATAAATTGATTTATAAAGTTCAATGTATCCTTAACATAGCGTAGTATTTAAAATAAATAGAATAAATTATATATTTTTAAAAATAAAAAAATTACATTTTCTAATTTTTAAAAAAAAATTTCACTATTTTTCAAATATTTTGAAACACAAAAGATATATTATTCTTAAATTAGAAGGGTTTAAAGAGTATGATACATTTTATAATTCTATAAAGTTTTATACATCAAAGGCTACTATTTTAGAAAATAGCGTGCGCAATGCAAAAACTACTTAGTATTTATTACAAAACTATTTCTTATTTGCATATGCTTATAATTTTTAAAATTATGATAATATTTCAAACCTTTAGTACTTTTTTGAAACCATAATCCTTTGTAAATAATGTGTAAAAGATTCGACTTATCTATTTAAATTTAAAAGAAGTATAGCTGTTTGAAAATTGTTCATATTTTCACTCCTCGAGACAAAATTAGCACCCCTTAAAGCACTGCATTCTGGACAAGAAAGTACCGTGTTTTCTGAATATTAACCATTGTACTCTGGGTCTTGTTTAGTCTCTTGATCGTTTTTTGGAGAATTTGTCGAAAATTCCAGCAGATTATTTGCTGGGACTTCTTCATCTGAAGATTTATCTGTTAGTGAATGACTATTTTCACAGATGTTAGGCTCAGTAATAAATCTAAAGCCTCTTGAAGACTGAGCTTCTTTTTTCCAGACATTCTAAAAGGAGGAAAAAATAATAGCACCTTAAAAGCCTCTTATTACTGACTGATCTCAGTTACACACAAAAAAATAATAATTTCAATAAAGAATATGTATTTTATTTAATTGTGATTCAGAAACACAGCAAGCTCAGATTCAAATTAAAATTTTTTTTTGAAAAAGTTTAAAAAACAATAAAAAACAAAAACAAAATAAACTAAAAAGAAATGCCAAGAAAGCTTATCTGTATAAAACTTAAGTAATAAATCTACAACACACACAAAAAAAACAGTAATAAACTACAAGGGATGAAAAGTAAATATTAAGTATTTTCTTTACCATCCAGTGCGCTGGCGGTACTTAATTCATTGCCATAAAAATTTGCGCACCAAGAATATGTCGTCAAAATGACACGAAATTTTACTTATGTAAGTACTACTTTGATAAATAAGTGATTAGGAAAACAATGAAAAAGTATCATTTATTGCAGAAAAAAGTATAAATGAACGGAAGATTTCGTATTCTTTTGGACCCCCTCTAGAAATGCATGATGCAATAGGAGCGCGCATTGAGGCATACAAGTTCCGTATGATGTCTTGTGACATCTTATTCCACAGTTTCTGTAAACGAACCTTTAGTTCAACCAAACTTGAATAAATGACTTCAAATGATAAATTTGAGCACATACGTTTCAGATTCCTTCGTAAAAAAAAGGGGGGGGGGCTTTATACGGTGAACATACCTTAAAATTAAAAAAACGCAGCTTGAAAGTACGGATGCGAGTTATTCGCCGGATTTTACGGTAATTGCTATATTTGGTCTCTGACTTGAATTCAGTTCCTTCCTTCTGAACATAGATATAATTTTTAATTTTTATTACATTGTGTACTTAACCTTTTTTAACTGTTAAAAACATTCTCTAAACCTACTTCTAATATTGCAGAATTTTTTTATTCCTTTTTACACATATTAAGATTTTCAAATAAAAATAAAGAACACAAATTTTTTGCCTGTTTTACAATTACGTATAGAGGTATCCTACCGAGATACTTTTTAAAATTTATTTCTGTAGGACAATCGTATTTGTATTTATTAAATTATAATTATATATTAATGTTTTCAAAAAATTATGAAATTCTAGAAAAACTGATGATTGTGTTATTCTTATGTATATATTTAGGAGATGAACAAGCAGAAAAATTTCCTTTTTTCGACGAAGTAGTATAATCTAAGATTCTATGTCATATTAGACTATTCTCTATATTCAAAATTTAAATAGCCTGGTTGCCTTCCCGTGACAATGCATTGATGGAATTCCACTTTCTCAATATATTGTTATGCATCCATCAAAATTTCAAAGATACATTTTTGAGCAGCTACATAATTATCGACATAGATATGCTTTTTCCGATAAGTAACACTGATTCTATTCAGTGTACATAATTCACTTATTGAAATTACGGACAATGAATAATTATCAGATTAATTTTTTGTCCTGCCTTCCATTTAAAAATAAGCTAAAATAATTATTTACTGAAACTCTACTCTTTATCATTCACAACAGAAAAAAAGTCCCTTACATGATTTGTTTCAGTGCTACACGTCTTTTGAATCTGTAATTGGAAAAAAAAATCGAAGAAAGATTTGTAAATTTCTTGAAATATCGCTTATAAAATAAAGCACAATATACTGTTATTGAACTTAGTTATGAATGTTGGGCCCCCTTATCAGTGTCTAACTAATTATTTGACAAGATTTCATTTAAACATAAAATAAACAATGGCTTTCTTTTAATTATTAAAAGCTTTGCACATTACAAATTTATCGCACGAGTTACAAATTAAGGAATCATGGCCGTGGTAGCCTAGTGGACAAGGCATCGGACTCATGGCAGGCGTGTCATGAGTTTGAGCCTAGTACCTCTGAAGAACCACCGTGTAGGGGAGCAATGCACGTTAATCTGTCCAGAGCTCAAACGTCCTCCCGTTGGTGTAGTGTGGTACCTTGGAGGGGGGGGGTGCCATCTCAGTCCTCGTCCAGATGTATGATACGAGAATGGTAGACCTTCAATCCTCGACCCCTTCCCTTTAAAAATTCTTGTGTACGCTACTGCCCAATGCCGTAGGTGTGATGAGGTAAGGAAAGGTTTATTATTATAACCTATAATAATAAGTACAGAATATATGTACTCTTACTTACAGAGCTAAAATAAAATAAACAGCACTTTTAAAAACGCGTTTAAAGCAAAACGCAAGATACAAGCTTAATAATAATAGCCCCAAATATAATTATATCAAATGATACACTTATTATGAAACAATTCAAAATAAATTAAAAATTAAGCATTTTTATCTAAAGTTAGTTTTTGTTGTTATAGTCAGTAGTCTACGTTCTGACTATAACAACATAACAAGGCTTAGTCTGCGTAATCTCAGCCAATCTTGAATTTTCCGTATTTATTACTAACTGGTAAAATTTTTAGGTGGTCACCTCAAAATATCTTGGTGGTCCACTGGTCGATCGCGATCGACGTAATGCCCATCTCAGGTTTACACAACACAATTTTGTGTACATAATTCGAATTTGTATTTGATGTAGTATTAATTTAGCTGTTGGATAATTATTTAGGCCATATCTTATTTTATGATTAAATTTATTACGGTTAAAATTGCTAGTAATTGAATTAATTGTATGGTTATATATATCGATAATTTAACTCGTGCATTTCAGCATGGTTAATGCGAGCTATAATACTTTGATGGCTATTAGAATACGATTCAGAATAAAAGCGTTAGCAAAACATATCCAGTACAACTTTACAATGGATGGAATATGCTGGATTAAAGTGATATTTTAGAAGAGATTTAAATAAAACTAAAATCCATGTTTTGTAGTTTTCATACATAATTTTTTTTAAATCACTGCTTAAATATCTGGTACACATATAATTAATCAAACGAAAATTAATTAACACATCCACAAATTGCTTAGAAGTAGTGCTTTTACATTTAATTCATGAGCGTCAAAATATCTTTCTGCAGGGACGTTCTTTTAACTTAAATACAATGCTTTATGATAGACGGAAACTTATTTTTAAAATAATGTATCATAACTGTGTGACATCTCATAATTAAAACAAATTTATTCTTGAAGACTAAGATTTTAATGATAAAAAAAGGAGTACCGATTTTGTTAAAATCGTACTCATTTTATGATTACCAGAGATACGTCATAAACTCCTAACATTCGACCCTATACATGGACTAAAGTATCAAAATATTTACAAAAAGTTTTTAGTTCTGCCTTCCAGCCTCAAATGTATTTGGAAATCGAATAGAAAATCTTTGGTGAACCGTTACGCCTGGAGCAAATACTTTAGCTGTCTCATATGTCAGAAAGAAAAGTTGAAAAGGTTAAAAACCTTTTTGAGGGAAATTTAGAAGTCCTCCAGCCTTAATCGATAATTCCCATACCTCATCACTTTTCGTGATGAAAGTAACTTGGCAACAGCATCACAATGCAATGACGAGACTAAAAGAAAAATTCCAGAACATCAAAGTTTCTTTTACAGGGAACAAAAATTTCTGCTTTGTAATTATCAACTACTATCCTAGGTTTGCGGTAATTACCAGTGGTCGTCACCGTCTCAAAACGCCCAATTTTAATGATTCCAATTAGTACCAAAGCTTCGAAACGAGGAAGATTTATAATTTTTTTTTTTTGGTTTTGTTTCAGGTTTAAAGTAAAGAAAAAAATCTCAATAAAGATTTAGTTCAGAAGGAATTCTGAATTTCATTATGTTTCCTCTTCATTGTTCGTTAGGCTTAAGCATCGGTGGAATAATCCGTGGGGAATCTTTTCTTCCTCATTTTATAACATTTCTTTAGAATTAAAATTGATCCCTTCTAATTGGTACAGGATAAAGATCGTTGTTATAGTGATATCGCAAGTTTGCTTATGAAACACGTTAAAGGACTTTTACCTTTTTAAAGATGCTGCCGTCATCCAATTTTCTGTTACATCACTTCTAATATATTTTATATTAGTAAGAAAGAAAAGGATATTTTTAATTGTAAGCAGGGATTGCAATATCGGACCAAAAGTTCAATACCGGTAGTTGAAATTTTAGAAAATGAAAGAAAGTGCACAAGTTTTTCTTTGTGTTTTATGTTAGTCAGTTTTATTAGAGAGTGTAAATATCACAAAAAATAATTTGTAATATTTATAAATTATAACAGTATATAAAGAATCACAAACAAGCAAAGGAACATCTTATTTATTTAAATCACAAAAAGTGCAAACATCACTATTTAGTCTGTGGTATTATTACAAATTTTTGAAATGTGATCTTATAAATCATAATGCGTCAATTGTACTGTCATTAAGCCTGGAACGTAATTTTGTGCAAAAGTTACCAGCTGTCAAAAACGCTCTTTCGGCATCTATGCTAGTCGGTGTTACTGTTAGCAAAGCGCGATATACTATTTCCATGTATTTACCTCAAAATCCCTCATCTTCTAATAAATCAATTTATCTTCGGATGGTTTTGGGTATAGATGATTTTGTATTGTATTTTGGTTGAAATTTGTTTAGTTAATGCTAATTCTAATTTTTGTTCAAGAGACTATTCCTTTTTACTATTGAAATAAGTGTCATCATTATCTTCGATAACCGTACGTAATTCTTTTCTGAGTATGGATAGGGTTCTGGGAAAAAATTAACATATGCTCTCTTTCTAGAAAATACCGAAAAACCGGTATTTAAACAGTAGAATATCGGTATTACAAAATTGTAACAAATGGCAGAAAATACCGGTATTCATTATCCCGGTATTGCAATTCTTAGTTGTAAGTTAAATACGAAAGATTTTATTCGAAGTTGCAATAATCTTATACGAAGGCAATTCGGAAAGAAACATCCGAACCTATGTAAAAAACAAACTAGGACAGAGAGGGGGGGATTTATTTACATACCAAAGGTACCACTCTCCTCTATTTTTTAACATAGTTTTTCCCATTATTCAAGCACTTGTGTGTTGCACCGTTTTACCAATTTCTTCTGTAAAAAAAGCTCCACCTGCGATTTAAACCAGTGTGTCACAGCGTTTTTAAGTTCCTTTTAGTCAGCGAAATGCTGCGCCCCTAGCGATTTCTTCATTGTAGTGATTACAGGGTAATCGGATGAAATCAGCACTCACTATAACGATCCACTTCGTGATTCCTTATTGATGTTGTTCTTCAGTCCTTACTCAAAATGTTTGGCCCGTATAAGGCACACAATTCATGATGGATATCCACTGCTGGCGTTTTTTTTTTTTGGCGCAAAGAAATCTTATCACTTTTCACACCTCACATTTTGCGGGATTTTCTATGGCGGCACACATTTTATTACGCTATAACTATAGAACTCTTGGCCTTATGACACTTTAATTCGCCGACTGGAAGCTTACTGAATCAGAGATTGCTTGTGAATTCGATTGAGGGCACTCCGAACCGTACTTCCAGTGCCACGCCCAAACGGTGGTTAGTTTCCAAATTGCCCTCGTATTTTGTAGTGTAATCATCTTTTTTAGTGTAATCAAATTTTTGCTTTACAGGTATTAGAATAAATAATGAAATGATTAGATTGATAAAATCAGAGAAGAAAATACATATACATCCGATTAAATGTTCAAGGAAATTATTGTTTCGTAGAAATCAGGGGGGGGGGACATTTGTTTTGGTTCTATGGCAACGTTGTGGAAGATTAAAATACCGGAGAGCCACCCCCTTTTTTAAAGTAATTAAATTATTCATTTTATTATGCTTCAGAAAAGGTATAAATTGTACTATAAAAAATCAATCTCACACACAATTTAAGCTAAACAAAATAGTGGCAGTTTTATTAAATTTATTTTTGCAAATTTCATAGGATCGATAGTTACAAGCACATTTAGTTTTGAATCAATTTAATGAGAATAATGTACCCTATATCATAATTTTCCACAATTTTCTTTTAAAATTGGGAATGACATTGTTGAAATCTCATCACGGCGTGCAAGTTAGTCAGCCGACTTGTATCTATTTTTACTCTAGTTGATCTTCCGGTAAGAGAAAAATTTCTAACAGTTATTCAAAATTTAGAAAATTTTTATCTATATACAAAAATATTCCTTTCTGGCCGTATGTGGCATTCGTGGAAAAATAAGATGATTGATAACATCAGAAAAAATACACAACCATCCATGGTTAAAAATAAAAGAAAAATGTGGTTTTATAACAGGATTTCGAAAGTAAACAATGATAATTTGAAAATAATAACTTTATTCACAAAAAAAAAAAAAAAAAAAAAAAAAACGCGAACAAATTGACATAAATGTAAAAAATAAAGTACTGAATTGATTATTTTGTTACCATTTAAATAATTTTAAGAAAATATAAATACCGGTTGCTTAATTTAATTTTTTTCCAAAACTGAATTTCTTTTCTTCCATCTTATTGTTTTTTCTTCTTTTTAAATTTCTGAGGAGTATTGGATTAACATGAGGAAAAACAGCTTTGTAGTGGTTCAGTGGCGAACTTGATTAGCTTCTTCAAGAAAGTCGCTGTGAAGAATAATTAAAGTTAATATGCAAGAGCATATTTTTAATTTTTATTTTCATTTATTGAAAAAGAATCTAATTTAATTTTGTTTCTTTTAACAGAGCTGAAGATTAGCTTCTTTATGAAATTTAGACATACATTTCTTATCTAGGCTGAATAATTATAGATTCAACTATTAACATCCGGATATCGAAATGATTCATTTGATTATATTGATAAAATCCTTACCTTTTCCCAATACTTATAATTCTAAAATGTAATTATAGTTCCGAAAAAGTTATTTTTTAATATTAATTATTAATAAATATATCATATAAATCAATTGTGATCAGCGTTTGGTTGGATGTTTATTATTTCTTTACTATAGTACATGAATAATTTAATTTCAAAGTGGTTCCTTAAAAATTAAATCATGCTTTTGAAATGTTAGTTTTGATCAATATATTATTTAATAAATGTTAGGCAATTTTCTCGAAAATATTTACATATAAATGCAAAATTAATATACCGTGTAGAACAAAAGTAGTATTTTATAATCATTTTACCGATTCAATTTGACTAACAGTTTTTTTATAAGGGATATGATAATTGTCTGTTGTTTCAAATTTCTATACTTCTAAATAAACTTGAAAATCATGAAGAAATAAACACTGTCTTTTTAAGGTTTTTGCAGTTTATATATATATATATATATATATATATATGTGTGTGTGTGTGAGTGTGTGTGTATGTATGTATGTATATATATATGTATATATATATATGTATTTATATTTTCTGGAGCATATCACTTTTTTTTAATATCCACTAAAGAGTCATTATATTATTACCACATCTCACCCTGAGAAAAAACTACGATGGTGCTCTACTTTTTAAAATAGAATTATATATAGAATACCATTATGATTGTATAAAGAAATTTACTTGGTGTATATACAGAGCTATACTAGGATAGCTAATTTCGGAACTTTCATTTGAAATTCAATTAATTAGTTAATTTTCCTCATTTTCGTCCATAGCTGCTAGAAGTTAAAAATAAATGAAAATTACTATTCAAGTTCTTGTTTAAACTTTTATGAAGCGTATTTCTAAGTAATCAAACAAGCTATGACTATGTTTTACACAAATTTGGACAAAACTAGTAACACCAAAATCAATTAGTAAAAAAAAATCTGAGACATTGGCAGAAAAGATTTGGGATGAAATCCTTTCCTCGGGTTTTTACAATAATTTATTTATGAACCAATGTTAATGAGAAAAATTCATGGTCGGTTCTGATTTTTATGTTTTTATCTGTTTTTCTTTCTTTGTAAAGAGTTAAATACAAGAAAGTTTTCTTTTATAAGAAAGAGAATTGTATGAAATTTAAAACATAATAACTGATGGAATACGGATTACACATCCATGTTAATAAATTATAAGTTTAATTAATATTCGGTGTAGTTAACTTCAAAACTAATATTTTATTGTTTTTAGATATCTTTTTCTTGAAATTATTTTCAATTCACCTTCGTAGAGTCTCATTTTTCGCTATAATACAAATTAACTACTAAAAAGAATAACTTAAAATGCTTAAAATTAATACTTCAACTCGTATTCTTCTGAAATAAGCAAAGCATTAGCAGAATATTTTACAGATATTAAGTATAAGCGAAATGAATTAAAGTAGTGAAAATTTATTTTGTACTTGAAATTACACAATATGAATCTCAATTTTTACTCTCACACACAAAACTACAATGTTTCTTAAATATTGAATGAAATGATGAAAAAATCGATAAGATTTTGAAGTTAACATAGTAAAAACGTAAGGAAATATATTCATGAAATTTGGCTCGTAAAGCATAAAATAAGCAGATGAATAGAACATTTTTTTAATCATTTACTATATTGTTTGCAGTATTTACAAACTTCAATGAAAAAGCAATTTAAAAAAAATCCTTAATAGTACGAAGATCTGTTGCAATTATAAATACACTCATGTCCATAAATTAAGGATAATTCAGAATCACACAGAAATTGAACTCTAAAATAAAAACTTCACCTGTAGAATTATCACACACATCTTGAAGAAGAATATACAAATTACAGGAAACCACCAGATGGAGTGGATGGTACGTCACAATGACGAGAGTGTAAGAGAGGGGTATGTAAGAAATGGTGGCAAAGAAGTAAAATTGTTTACAAGCGCTTTAAAAGCCTTTCAGTGCATAGTTATGGCACAAAGGAAGCATTTGGAGGATTTTTTACGTGGTAGAATTATCGGACGACTGGAAAGTGGACGTACCCAGCTGGAAGTATCCGAGGAACTTGGAATCACCCAGAGTGTCATTCATCTCCAGGGTTTGGCAACGATTCCAAGATGATGGCAATGTGAGTAGATGTTACAGCACAGGTCACTCCCGAGTTACAACGCCGAATGAGGACCGGTATTTGGCAGTTACTGCTAAAAGAAACAGACGGAGCACTGCATCAGACCTATCTCGTCAGCTCTCTTCAGCTACCGGTATGACAGTTTCAAGGCAGACCGTGTACAGACGCTTAGGGTACAATGGTCTATATGCTCGTAGGCGTGTCAGATGTGCTCCCCTTACCGCAACTCACTGTCGCCTACGATTAACCTAGAGTAGAGAGCATGCATTATGGACACCACAACGGTGGTCTTGTGTGATGTTTTCCGACGAGTCCAGGTTTAGTTTGCAGTCCGATTCTCGCCGGACTTTCATATGGAGAGCGCCAGGTACCCGTTACCACCAAGAGAACACCATTGAACGACACCGTTACGGTGGTGCAGGATGGCTCGTTTGGGGAGGAATTATTCTTGGTTCCAGAACTGACCTGCATGTTCAGAGTGTAACGATGACAGGCCACATCTATCGGGATGTCATTCTAGAACAACATGTACGGTTGTTTCGGGATGCCATGGGTGCCGAATTTCTGCTTATGGATGACAACGTTCGTCCTCACCGTGCAAACATTGTAGACGAATGCCTTCAATCGGAGGATATCACCCGTATGGATTGGCCAGCATACTCACCGGACTTGAATCCAATAGAGCATGTGTGGGATATGCTTGGCCGACGAATTACAGCCCGTCAACCCCCCTCCCACCTGTCTACCGGAACTTCGGAGGGCATTGCTTGCTGAGTAGTGTAATATTCCCCGAAGATCAGATTGATAATTTGATACTCAGCATGCGTAGGCG
Source organism: Trichonephila clavata (assembly GCA_019973975.1). Classification (NCBI taxonomy): domain Eukaryota; kingdom Metazoa; phylum Arthropoda; class Arachnida; order Araneae; family Nephilidae; genus Trichonephila; species Trichonephila clavata. Next base: position 89,627 of record BMAO01038318.1, on the reverse strand, counting down.
TTGTAAGGCCTGTATTGCATCGTCCGGGAGACATACTCCGTACTAACCATGTTATACTGTTTTTTGTAAATACGTTTTTTTTTTTTGAAATTTGCTCCAGGGAGTAAAAATCGCAATTTTTATTAATTATGTCAAACATATAGCATTTTTTTTGCTCTTTACCTTTTGTTTAATAAATAGACTTTACAAATAAGTCAAATTTGTTTTGCTTCTGTCTCTTTCTTTGCCTGAACTTCATTATCCTTAATTTAGGGACATGAGTGTAGTATTTTTCTTTTTAAGCAAGGATATCATCCAAAGCGGGAAATATTGATATATGAATACTTTGAAACGGTTAACAAAAAAGCCCTTAGAGAGATTTTTAAGCTGTACAATATACCACTAAAACTTTATTTCAAATAATTAATAAAACGCTTCGAAAGCTTATTCATCTCTCTCTGCATACATTTATAATTATTAATTAGGTACAAAATAGCTAAACCTTATTGTAAAACATTATGCAGGAGGTACATTAACAAGGCAGTATAGGTAAAAGTGCAATGGCCATAGTAATCCAATAGTAAAATTTAGTATTAAGATTTGAAGGGTAAACATTGTTTCAAGGCGTCTGCATCCCCTTTTGTTTGTTTGTACCACTGATTTATAAAAGAAAAGAAGACACTACTTGGATTTTTTTTCTGGAAACTAAAAATGTCTTAAAGTATAAAAAATTACAATTCAAGAGTAAAGCAGAATATTAAAGAATATTTCAGAGAAATTTACAAGTGATAAAATTAATTAAAAAGAAAATGTTTTCGTTTGCAACTAAAACCGCAAAAATAGTGTTCTCCAACATGTAATCAAAATACGATAAATAAATTGACAGTAAAAAAATATAAGGACAAAATCTATTTAAAAAAATACTAATCTCTTAGAAAGACCCTCAACAGCAAAAAGTATTTTGCTTCTTAGGAGATCGGTGTAATGGGATATTTTCCCAAGAGATCCTGATCCAACCTCTCAGCAATCCATGGTCAGAATCTTTTCAGTGTATGAGATGTCTGGAAAATGTGATAATTAGGTCATTAGTTAAAATCTTTCTATGCGAAGTTTGGTAAGGATATTACGGAAAACAAGCGATTTTGTGTTATCGTGTTAAAAGCTGACGTATATGAGATTTTGAAGATAGGGCACAACCATCGGTCACAAGGTTTGATAAATAAAATACTGGCTGACCAGAATATTGACAATGCGAATAAGAGGTTTTCGTATCGTGTATTCTATGACTAACCACGCTATCACAGCAAGTTGTCGCAACCCGGAGGTCGCGGGTGTGGGAGGGTCCGAGGAAGAAGTAGACATGATCTTAGAATATCTAATTTTATTCCAACTTTAACACTGTACGAAATGCACTTTCATAACTAAACTTTGTGAGTAATAAGAAATACCAAACCGAATTTATATAATTAAAATATGGAAGGTGCTTAAATCTATTTGTATTATCCGTCTCGCAGCCTGATAGCTCGTTCAGCTGCAAGGTTGATGCCTTCCATTATTCCGGTGGATTATCCTTCTACTATTAATCTTAAGATGAGTCACCACCAGTCGTTGTCTACTGACTCTTGGAAATCAGCTCAAGATCAACATTTAACCATTTTCCCGCCAACTCAACGAGTGGCACTGGCATATTTCAAGTCATCTTTATGAAAAGTGGTTTTTAAACTAATATCCCAGTTGAAGAATATTTTCTCCAAGGGAATTAGTAGAAAACTCGAATAGCAAACGTTACAAAGTATGTGGTCCGTATGACGATATCAAATAAAAGAAGGAGACGTGTTTCATCTAGACACGTATACGTTCATTGATATGATACTCGTAGAAACGTGACTTATCATTAATCGACAAAATACTGCTTCTTCTTTATTCTTCTTTATTGAGTAGTCTACTGCCAGTGCAAGTTCCTGTGCCGCAGTATCAAGAGAAGTCGCAGTAATCGTCACCGAACAGACAGACTGTACTGATACTGGCGTCGAATGCTTCTCAAGTTGTGAACAAGTCCATTTCCTCACTCAAGGTCCATCATATGGCTTAACGATCCTCGAAGCCTGACCTAACAATATGTTAGTCTCCTCGTGCGTTATTTGTGGCAGATCGTTGAGATCTCGCATTTTGTCCAATTTTAAATAAGTCCGGTCATCTACTCGCGACCGACCCTGACAACTACGCTGACAACAGAAATTTAATCAAATAAATTATAGGAATTTGTGAGAAATGAACATAAATTTAAATACTATTGGTAAATATGCATATCTGCAAATTGCAGATAAAGAAACACTTTTTCTATATGACAAATACAGATGTAAAATTACTGTGTGATTACAAACCAGATGGTCAAGAAACGATATCAAATATTCAAAGCAGCTATATAATAAAGGGTTTGGGTAAATGGCTAAAATAGCCATGATGCATTATTATATACAAGTCTACAACTTAATCTAAACAACATTTTCTAAAAGAATGGATTATTCATTTAACAGTAAGAACTCAATAATATTCTATTGATTTATGAATTCCGTGGAAAAGGTCATACATTTTTATCTAGCGTATTTTTAAATTTGAATAATTCTGAAATTTTAAATTTTTATCTTGCAGATTTATGTGGCAAAAACTGTTTTTTATTGAGTTTTCGTTTAATGCTCAATCTGTCTTAAATGTCACATCGTCTCTAGATGGGATTTTAAGTGACATTTTCCTAAAATCCTTTTAAACTGCTAAGTGAAATTCTCTTCGTTATCTTTGAAGGTGAAAAGTTAATTGGACTTCTGGGAAATAATCAATCTCCAAGGGAATATCTCTTCGAAGTAGAGCTCTCAGTAGTAAAAATAAAACTTTCTCATAATCTTAAAAATGAGCATATGTTCAGTTTCTCAAGATATTTGATTTTGTACAAATAATTGGGGAGGTGGGGAAGGGATAGATTCACATAAAATGTATATAACAGAATAATTAGGACCTTCGAATGAATATTCTTTTTTTCCGCTAAATGTTATTTCTTCTTTCTTTTTTTTACTTTACAAGGAAAATAAATGAACAAAAAATTAATCAATAAAAGGAAGTATTTATTGTTAATTATAAAAAGTGCTTTTCCAATATTTTTGATTCCATACTGTTTCTCGTGTGTAGTAATTTGTGTTTACTGTTATTATTACTCACAAGGTCTTAAGTTTTTATGTGTTTTCATAATGCATCAAAATATATATTAATCCTGATAATACTAAAATACGTTTTTAAGAGATGTATGTTGTGTAGTATGTATATAAATTTAATGAATCATAAATAATGAAAAACAAACGGAAGAAATATAGCTGATGTTATTATACCCCAGTCTGGCGAACAATAGTGGTACAATAGATACTCAATAGGAATTTGAGACGTTCAAAAAAATAAAATTGCAGACCTCGATAATCAGAAATATTTTAAATAAAAAAACTCTATTTATAATGAAATGGCAATCTTGTGAATTTTTCATAATTGGTTCCACTTTGCAGCCCTTTTTAAAGAGCATATTGTGAACTCTTCTGAGACACAGAAGTAAAAGTAAAAATTTATTGTTTACATAAATTTCGAAGAAATATTTCATGAAAATTAGTTTTATTTCATCTTTATTAAAGCATAGTTATCATTATTCCATATATTTTCATTATTAACATGAGTAATATCGCTAAATGTTTAAAGTGGTTTATTTCCGAATGATTATTTATTAAGGGCCTAAAGTAACTTCCAGTTGACGAGTCTAATTAATATTCTTTATCTAAGTCAACAGGAGAAAAAAGAAATTTTTGAAGCATTTATGTGTAATATACATATTTTAAAAAATTCTTGAATTTGATTTCGATGATCTATTTTACCTATAGTGAGTGATAACTGTTCTAGATTAAAGATGTTTAGTGTGTGTTGGAGTGGTAAAGTGATATCGCAGTATTATCAAAAGTTAACTTTATTTCCAACACAACAACACAACGAATAAGTATGTTAGAATATATATATTCCCTTCATCAGAGTGGAATTATGGGAAGATAGAAGAAATGCCAGAAGACATTTCTTCATACCAATGAAATTCAATGAGACGTTCTAACTGTCAATAAGACGCAAGAGGATCAAGGATCCAATACTATGCGTAAGGATCATCTGATATTATGATTAAGGATCCGATAATAAATTTATTACAATTCTGAAAATTATGTATGTTATAAATTAAATATTATTAAGTACTGCATAGATGAAAGAAGTATATATCGAATGGCTATAAAAGCAAAAATTTTAATATAATGCAGTATTTAAATGTATTAAAATACTGTATTATACAATTTTCTTGGAATATTAAATAGAGTGAGATTTATATTAACACGTTGGACTACAAAGCAACACGAGAGCTATTGGCGGAATGCCCAAAGGAACTAAGCTCACCCGAAGAGGGTTTAGAGCAGCAAACCGATCCTTCGGGAAACAACCCTCTTCCCCCGTCCAGTCTTTATTGAAAAAATCAAAGTTTACATTTTAAACAGCAAGACATTAAAATAACAAAATACAAATTTAAAGGTAACTGCCCTATATACATACGTGTACTTGAACATAATACAAATATAATAATAATAAAAGAAACATAATGTAACAGATGTAAGAAAGAATATTTTTTATCCTACGCCAGACCTTGGCATGACCGCTATCAGTCTATATCGGGCAGCCCAATACAGTTCTGAAACACACATGTAAAAAGAAAATTTGTTAGCAGCATTAGCAGCTACTGCGTCGTAAAGTCCAGGGCAAGAGTCCAGGTGGTTTCCACACATATCTCCATTAGAAAAAAGTGGGCTCCGTTGGAGAATCTGCCAAACCAAATCTGAAAAGGTGCTTTATAAGGTAATCATGTCCAGTTTGGACTCTGAAGTTTGCGACACACACAGGTCTTGGCAGGTTGCAAGGAATGGAACTCTCCATTAAGGAACCCCAACTTTTTTTATTCGCAGAGTTTTTAACAATCTCACAAAGACAGATATTGAATCTGGAAATAATGATAATCTTAACGCTTTGGTAGCCAAGAGAAGAGTCAGGCTGAGAGAGAGTAGAGCCAGCTGGAAGAGAGAATAAACATGCTCCAATTTTCTTACAAATACATAAAAAATAAAAAAAAATATTCAATACATATGCACCATTGAGACCTAAATGTAAGAAAAAACGGAGAACCTCATAATTTTTAGCCTCAATCAAGTGGCGATGATGACACTTGAGCTGGCACAGTTCTTCCCAAACTACCACATTACGCCAAAGAATTGGCTTTTAGTTCGACACATTCAACGTGCAATAGCTTTCTCTACATGCCGGATCTTCATTGACACCTGGATTCGGATCCGCGACACGAGGACAACGAGTTCATGACCATAACCACTAGACTACAGCAGCCACCCAGTATTAAGTAGAAGTTTAATTGGAATAAAATTTAATAATTGAATAATACCTATAAAAATTCACTTTCTTTTTTAATGAATTCAATATTTCAAAAAGGATTTGAAAATGATCCATACAGTTTATTAAAATCTATTACAGAGGAGAAAATAATTTTTGAAAAATACGTCTAGAATTTGAAAATAATTTAGTATAATCGGAAATATACATAACACTATTCTTATTATTAAAGGAACTTATATATTTTTGGGGTTCAATAACACAATCTAATGTCCTTTTAGAAAATCTCGAACATTTCTTAAGTTCGAGTTTTAGGATTCTTCCTGCAGCAAATTACTTGGAAGTCTAAAAATTGAGTTGTCTTAACTAGATGTAGTGAAAAAAAGGGAAATTTAAAGGGAAAATGTAAACAGGTCGATTGAGGTAATACACCTTATCGTCTTTCCTTTCAGGAAATTTTCTTTTCTTTCTGATCTATTCAGTAAAAAAAAAAAGAAAAAAGAAAATGATAGTCAGTAACCTATCTCATATGATTAAGGCGAAGGTTTAATAAAATCTTATCTTCGTAATAACGTACATAGCTGAACGGAATAATAAATGTTGATCTGAAGAAAAAACTGTTTTAAATTAAAATGTAAAAGTCTTTTCAGAAGTCTCAGGGATGTTAACTTCGTCTCGAGGGCTGAAAATATAAACGATTTTAAAATAGATATAATTCTTTGAAATTAAAATTAAATAATTCGAAACTCTTACACATTATTTATAAAGGAATGATGCTCAAAAAAGTGTAAAATGGTTAAAATATAATCATAATTTTAAAAAATTATAAGCATATGAAAATAGGAAACATTTTTGTAAGAAATATTAATTAAGTTTTACGTTGTGCATCATATTTTTTAAAATATAACTCTAATTACTATAGATAAGTTGATTTTCAAAGTTAAATGTATACTTATTACACTGTAGCTATTTTTATATAAATAGAATATTAAATAATATTTTTAAAAAATTAAAAAAAAACATACATTTAATTATTTTTTGAAATCTCAAAATTTTTTATATATTTTAAAATACAATAGTTATATAATATTAAAACTAGGTAGGGTTAAAGAGGATGGTATATATTTTATAATTCTACAACATTTTATGCATCAAAGGCTACTTACTATTTTAGAAAATAGTATGCCCAACGTACAATTACGCAATAGTTTTTACAGAAAAGTTTCTTAATTTTATATGCTTAAAGTTTTTAAAATTATGATTACATATTTTTTAACTTTGCACTTTTTTAAAAACTTATTTCTTAGTAAATAATGTGTTAAATATTCGAATTGTTTAATTTTAATTTCAAAGTATTATATCTAATTCAAAATTGTGTCTATTTCCACCCCCTTCCCCTCCGAGACGAAGTTAATACTCTTCACACTTAAAATAATTTTTTTTAAACTTAAAAAAATACACCTGTGGGGATATATGTTGTAATTGTGCTAGGTAATTATTTGGCCTTTTTTTAAATAGAAAAATAGGAGAACAATAGAATTTTGTTTTCTTTCCAGGAATTGCATTTGGAATTTATTATTAGTTTTCTTCAAAGTTGTGAGCAGATAGACGATGAGTATTTTTTTAAATGAAAATTTGAAAAGTTACTACTGTATTAATTTATTGTAACGTAACGATCCTTATCTTTATTGAAACGGTAACTAAGAAACACTTAATCTTACTTTGCTTTCAGTAGATGGTAAAAAAATAATAATAATTAAACACCTGAAAAATCTTTAAGATTTAAAGGTAAAAAAAAAATAATTAGGATAGATAAATTTTCTATTTCAATTTGTGAGTTTTCTCAAATAGTTCTGTGAAAATGAAAAGTAAACTTTACTTGCAATTAACTTTTAATACTTTTTAGTCAATTTGTGACTGATCTATACGCGGCTGTCACTAATACCTTGGGGACTCTGAGGGAAACATTTCTTTCAACCAACTTTCACCGAAGGTAAGAAAACGCGATCATGCAAATTAAATTTATTATATAAATTCTGTGTTCGCGAGTTTTGAGAGTTAGTGAAGGGTGGATCGTGAGTTATTGAAGTGAGAAGAGTATTAAAGTGAGAATTGAAGATATCCAAAGTGAGGATCACTCGGATGTGAGCTGATCCAGACAGCTATTAGTGTTCAAGGTCTCATCCGTAGGATTTCTGACTGACAAGAGTTCAGGTATTGTGCGTATTATATAAATAGACATTAGAAACTAAATTGCTAGGACGCGTCTGAGTTAATAACGAGCTTGTATGGGTTATCGTAGATATAAAATGAATGTCCGTAAATATCATCCCCAGGCTAACTGGTCTCACCGTCGCGCTCTAATCCTGATCTAAATTATCTTAGTTGGATTATTATTGTGCTTGTGTTGATAAGTGTGACAATAAAATAATTTTAGTGAATCATGTCGTCTGATCAATTAGTTGCTCCCACACTTCTAGCCGTATCCGAGAGTAGACAAGGGGGATTACAAGGAAGTAGGAATAGTCCTACATTACAAATTGAAAGCGAGATTATAAATTTTGTCATATTTCGAGGAAGTGAAATTATCTCTCTTTCTAAAATGCTTAATATATGAACTAAAATTTTATTATTTTAATCGCGCAAGTTTAAATTATTTTAAAATTATTAATTTTCATACTGTTATTATTAATATGACAATTATTCACTACAATTATTCACTTGTACAATTTTTTAAAACCATGTTTCCAAACGCAGTCAGTCACCTTAAAACGACATTTAACAGCAAACCTCTACGAAATTGGTTTGCTTCAAAACTTAAATACTTTAATGATCTCACTTGAATACTTTTGGCTCGCTACATTTGGATGTTGATTATACCATTTCTTTCATCACATTTAAGAATACTCTTTTCAACCATTGAAGCACTCAAATTCTCGTCAGTTAATCCTAGTACGTTCTAAGTTCAAAGTCTTTTTGTTGGTGTGATCTGGTCTTTTCGAGAGTGGGTTGCAGGCTAAGGTGTCGTCCACGTCACTTGACAGAAGTTCAAAATCACGAGACCCGTCAACGGAAGCTCTTATGCAGCCGGGGAATTCAATTGCGATGTTATTAAAAAATCAGTCAATCGTTAGCAAGTCATATTTTGTTTCAAAATTTATTATTTGTAATTGATTACACTACTGAAATTCATTTTTAAAATTTTCGTCACGCCATTGCAAGAATTGTACATTCTCCAGGTAAAGTACTGTTCTAGATTAACAGGAAGTTTTTTGGAGACGGATCTCTTAACTTTAAGCCTTTTGGAAAATGTCACCGAGAAACAATACTTTTTTTTTATTTTTGAGTTATTCTCAAAGTGATTATACAAGCTGATTACATAAAATTTTTCTTAATATTAGGAACTGGTACAAAGTTTAAAAGCACTAGAAAAAACAACGGGCGTAATTCTTTTTGGGAGGCTTGATTTAGGGAAATTGCTTTCATTGTTCGATTAAAATATTTATTGTTCAGAAATTCTGTATATTATGCACTCATTTAAAAAAAAACGTAAAACATACCATGTATTGTTATTTTATAAAAAATAAAAATCATACCGTGTCCTGGCAGAAAAAAAGTCTGCCCGATTTCTGAATCAACATTTTCTGATTTTGGTTCGGAAGGTTAGATGGCGACTGTGAGAACAACGAAAAAGTGAGAAATATTTTTCCCTTTTTGTCATTCCCTGTCTCTGCGCAGTAAATGGCATACAAGGGTAAATAAATCCTTCATTTCAATATTTTTAAGTAATATCTCTTTAACTAATATTAATTTTGGAATTTAAATAGTAAATTTTTCATCTTTTGGTACCTTTGGTGTGTTTCTGCTTTGAGCAGTTCGAGAGAAGATATCTTCACATAAATATATAAATACATATACTTGCTTACTCTTGAACTGCAATAGTGTAAACATTTTATTATTCATAGAGAACAAACGTTTAAAAATTCAGATTATTTCAGTTTTACGATAAAATATTATTGCCTTGTTGAAAACGTTTGGATCAATAATAATTTTAATTACCTTTCGAAAACTCGACATATCATATCGCATTTTATAATAGGGAATTTTTATTACTTTAAATAAAACATTATTTTAAACTAATATTATATACTAATCTCAGTTCAATTAATATTTCACTACAATATTGTTTCACTGTTATCATGAAGCATACTAATGTGGCGTTCCTTTTTAAAATTCTCTGTAAATACATAAACCAAAATGCAAGATACAATAAGTATTTAACTACATTGCTGTTCAAAATATTCACATTGACATTCATACATGTCTATATACATACATACAGAGAAAAAGATAATGCATACTTCATAATATTCTATAAATAAATTGATATTAAAATTAAAATAACATCTCATAAATAAATGTGTGTATTTTTGCTTAGTAAATACTCATTCCATAAATTACTATTTGTTTGAAATATGAATTATACAACACTCCAAAATATTAATTTTTAAAACGAACAAGCAGGATTTAATTAAACTTATAATGATGGCTATGATTATAAAATAAATATTATAAAAGATGAGTATTACATTATAATGATGCATATTTTGGGTTATCATATTTATTTTAAAAAATTGAGCATTTTAACAAGACTTTCCAAATGGTTAAGAACGTATATTTTTTAAAAAAAAGTACTCAAATTTCAAAGTCCGTTAACCAAACACGTTAGGAGAAATAAATAAATACATACTTATATAATAGAGTTGCGAGCTTTTGGTAGACTTAAGCATATTCCGTTCCTCTTAAATTTATCGAGGTGTAATACATTTTTATGCATAAACTTAACCATGTAAATCTCTTAAAATGATTCAAATCATGAAAGAATGATGTATTTATTGAAGAAATTTTTATTTGACGTGAAAATTCTTCCCAGAGAATTTTACTTTTATTTCATTTTAAAAATTAACTTTAAGAAAATGTCCTTGTATTTTAAAGTCGTTAAAAAACAAGTTACTTCTTTGACCTTTAAGAACCAAAGCAAGACAGCATTTAATGTTTGTCCCATTTCAAGGGCAGTTTCCATTACCATGATTGAAATAGTTCTTGTTCATGTTTAAGTGCGTAGGCCTGAGCGGTCTCCTTCAAATCACTGTCCGAGTGCATGCCAACAAAAGCTAACACATCGAATATATTATACTGGCATGGGTTGTTTTTCAAAAATGAAGAGCATTTGTCCTTCAGAGAGACGATTTCGTATTTGTCTGTTACAGCGTCTAGTTTCAAAGCCCTTTCCGAATGCAATCCTTTCCCAATGCGTTGATAATACATGTACAACAGCCTTCATCACACGGTGTCCTCTTACAAATCCTGAACAATGACAGATTCTTGTATCTTCTCCTTCATGACGGTTGTGAACATTGCGCGATATACCAGACATCTGGCAGAGAGAATGGCTTTGTGCGCATGGAAGGCTTGCGTGGTTGTACGGGGCTTCACGTCGCTGAAGATACCATCATAATAAAAAGCATTGGAAGTCTTGTTTTAAATCAATCCTTTTATCCCATTGTTTTACTTCTGAGTGTAGCGTATTACATTCTCAAATAATTTTATTAATACAAGGTGAGGGAATACCAAAATACTATTTTTCAATCATTCCTTTTAATGCAAATCCGCCGGACCAAGAGCATTGGCAATAAAGAAAACGAATGTTATTTTTCAAATACATTTTTGTGATCTATGAGATATATTTTTTGGTGAAAAAAAGCAAAGTACATAAAAGATACTTTTCATGTGATAAAACTTAGCATTCTTTGCAATCTATTTGAGATCCATTCGTGTCTGTTATGAATGGTTGAAATTTCAAAACCTTTATCAGCTTAGTATCGAAATATCCCATACATATCATAATTATACCTTGTTTATTCATTCTGTTGATAAACATCATCTCTTTGTTTCTTATTTCCGACCTGATTTCATAAGTAACAACTTTACCAGATTTTAGCGAACCGAATCTTTCGATATTCAACAAAAAATCCATTTTTTTTTTTCATATTCTGCACCATTTGAGTGAATAACCTTGCACGCCTTGCGATTTTTCCATCAGTTCTCCACACTCTACAATGAAATACCAATGTATGCTTTGGTAGAATTTCTTCTCTTTTGATTATCAACACACCTTCGAGTAACACGAATGATTCAGATCTTCTAATCGCGTCCTTTTTCCATTCTTTTTCTCGCGTTTATTTGTAGAACAGAACCGTCCTCTGCCAAGATCGCGAGATCATATTCGACCTCCATGCTTTCTAAATAACCATCACAGGTTCCACTAAGGAAGTAGAAAATGAAGCCTTTTTCTCTATATATTCATCCGGGAACACCAGATCTACCCGCGCAATATTCTCTATCATTAACACATTAAATTTAGGAATACATATAGAAGTACCATTTCTCTGTCAGCAATAACTTTAATTCTCTACATTCCAGAAAGACGTGAGCCAAGCATCTCTCTCAATGTTTGTGTTGCAAGACATGACTAAGTATTTTTGTACCAACAGCCGAAACTATTTATTTCTATCAAACTTTAGTGAAATACCATGCATTACTCTTTCAGAGACAGACCAACAAAATATTGAAATCTATTCAATATTTAAATATATATATTCATATTGATAACCAGTTAAATCGCATGTGAAAGTCGATGCTCCTGCACGTTGTTTAACGAAAGCTAAAGTAACGATTTTTCTGCTTTTTCGATTTCACTCATGTTATTGCCCTCTCAAGACAATCTCTTTTTTTCATTTCATTTAAAATAATATCATTTCATGTATCTCTTTCAGTGTCGAAAAATTGTACACTTTGTGAAAAAAAAATGAAATAAATACTCCGTACTTTAAATTGAACCACTCCCTTGTGTTCCTTTTTTTAAAAGCTTTTATTTCAATTCCTCTCAATTCCTACTATTAGTTCACGATCTCTATAAATAATATATGTCTTGCTCAAATTTTCAATCGTTAATAAATTACTTTCTATTCACCCATTCAAGTTTAAATACATTTTTTAAAACTTGTAGTGGATGACACTTGGTGGTAATACAGTTTTTTAAATATTAATTCGTTATCTATAAACTTAATTAATGAATAAATAGTAACAAACAAAAATAATAGTCCAATACTATATATAGAAAGGAAAAACGCTCGTTGTGACCTTGTAGTGTAATGGATAGCGCATTGGATTTCTAAACCAAATGTTGTGGGTTCGAATTTTATCTGGGATGGCCTAATTTCTGAGAAAGTGTTTTATGAATGAACCAATATTAACAAACAAAAATAATAGTTTAACACCACATATTCTGTGACATGTATATACGTATTTATATGTTAATTGTAATCTTTTTTAAAAAAGTAACTAAAATAAAAAATATTTCTTTGTTGACTTAAGTAGGAGTTGAATTAATTTTTTTATATTACTTGTCTGTTCTAACATTTATTGTATTTATCAAAATATATATTTTTTTGAATATGGGTATTCCTAGGTCAATACTAATAACTAATTTCAGGCAATATATAATATTTATGCACGATTTTAAGCTAAAATCGCGAAAATTGAAATTAAAGAGCTATTCTGGGAAAAAAAATTCCCATCGTAACACTTAGAACAATTTAAATACTGCAAATCATATTTTTAAATAGGGTTTTGTTGTTTTATTATCAGCAGCGTTCAAATGTTCTAGCGAGCGAAATTCATCTTAATTACATTTCTTCAAATTGCATGATTAAAGAAACTAATTTTAAAAAGAAAAGGGGAAAAAACCACATATGCAAGCAAAAATACTTCATGATTTATTTTTCTCGCGATGGTGAAGAAAGTTCTAAGCAATTCGTTATCTTGGAAAAGTAAGAAACGCTATTGAGTTTACTTCTGGCAGGGTTCAAACACAGCGAGGATCGTGACACGTCACGTAACAAAAGATAGAAACTCTACTATCAGTATACTAGTTTCATGTGACGTCACTATCGGGCTAATAACAGAAACCACATTCTAACTCAAACATAGAAACCTCATACATCTATATTGTTGTTTTTACTTCAAATATATGATACCGTTAAAACTGGAAAACTGTTAATGGGGAGATTTTCTAAATAATCTGCAGTTTTACTCATTTGCTCCGTTAAAGTTTGGAATCAAGTTTTTTACTTATCCGCGATGCAATCTACTTATCCGCGGTTTCCTTTTTCCGCGTCGTTGAAGATCAAAAGTTTGTTTCTCTTATTTCGTTTCTGTTAGGGAATTTGACTGAACGTTGACTATTCCAGAATAACTCACCCTAAACATTTAGAAACAGAGTGGCAAAGACGTTAAAAGTATTCAATAAAACACGCTCATTGAATTAATTTTGAATACATTTAATTAAGATTACAACTATCTTCTGGAAACAAATGAAATGCTAGAAGTTCCAATAATGCAAATTCTTTTACTATTAAAATATTTTTTAAATAAATTACAATTTTTATTTTTTTTGCTGAAAATCAAGAGTTTTTTTTTTTTATATAAAAATGTTTTTATTGATAATGTATACCAAGTTAAATCTTTTCTATTGAACCAATTAATTTTTATTGGAAGGGAAAAAAGACGATCTTATACTGGTAGAATTTTAAATTTCACTTCAATAATCTGCATTACACAAAATAGTTTATTTTGAGGAAAGCTAATTTTTTTTTAAAAAAAGTAATTATTTTATCTGATTTTAGTTTTAAAGAGCATTAATTCCTGCATTTCTACTTAAAGTGGAAAACGAATTTAATTCTTGTTTTTATTTCGATTAACTCTTTCGCTTATTTTTCCGTCCTCACAGTTCATTTCATTATGCTATCATTAAAAGAATTTATAAAATTTTCATGTGCATAAAAAACAAATAGAATACCTCTGTATAAAAAAAAAGAAATTTTTTTTTTGTTGGTTTCTTTAATTATTGCACTTGCAGATTCAGATTACTTTCTACCTTATTTCATTCTTTTAACAAGTTTAATGCTGCGAAAAAGAGCTTTAGTAGAGATTACCATTTTCCAGTTCACTTCTTTCTTTAATACCTAATAAAAGGTTTTAAAAAATATTACTCAATATCATTACTTAGCAAAAAGGTGATATACGCTTAAAATATTTTCGGTGCGCACTTCTTATCATACATTTTAATTTAAGAGTTCCCATCATTCTTTTGTTGTATTAATTTCAGTATTGTATGCTTTACTTTTAATTAAATACTTCTTATCAACTCATTTGAAGTTTATTAGTCTTCTTAAAATATTATAAGGTATTTGAGCATTTTTAAAATTTATTCTAGTGTTAATGTGAAGATAGTGGCAAACTGTCGAGTGTTTTTTTTTAATCTAAAAAATATTTCAATATCCACTCGATTTGTAAATGTAATTATTTTTTTTGTAAATTTATGCATCGAGATGTTTAATTAAAATAATATAGTTATTCTGAAGATTCAAATTTATAAAAAAAATAAAAGTGAGTTTTTCAATAATATATGAGTATCTGTATCACAAAATGAGATACACAACTACAAAATCAAAATGAAAGCAATGGCATTAAATAGAAAGGAAAAAATCTATGCTATTGTACATTGTTGTTTTAAAGGTTACACAGTGCCCTTTTTCAAAAGAAATGTTTTGGAGACAGTAACAGTTAAATGAATTCATGATTTATATTAAGATTGCATTATTAAGTTGATTATGAAAGTAAAAAATCAGTTTGATAACTTGCGGCACCATTTGAAATCTCTTGTCCGAATGAGGAACCCATGAAATGAAAAGGAACTGATTGAGGATCTAATTGCCTCCTGGCATCATGTAATAACGAAGGAAGAGCTTAAAACTATCTTTAACTGAATGAAACATCGATGCGAATCTATAATAAAAAGCAAAGGCTATCCGACTAAAAAATGATAATTCACTGCTATCACGAATATCTAATGACATCGGTAGTTATTGCAGCATAACTTTTTTCACGTTGAATATATTTGAATTTTGGCTTTTGTATTGAATTAAGTACAAAATTTTCTTAAAATGACATAAAATACTTGGCATTTTCTGTCACGTAATATTTTCTATAAGTATATAAACTTTAAAAAAATAACTTTTAAAAGCTACCACAACTTTGGCTGCCACTGTAGGTTTTTTTTGTTTTTGTTTTTTTTGCAATATTCTTTAATAAGGAAAAATTATATTTGTTCCCCCAGTTTCCTTTTAGATTACTTGCACTGTTTATATATATATATACACTCGACTTTCACTAATTCAATCCTTCGATAGTACAAACCTCTCGCAAGTTCGAAGTATATATAAGCTCAGCCTCCAAAAAAACTCTTGATATTTCGAATTAAAACAATGCGTTTTGTACACTCAGTATTTCGAAGTAAAATCTATGGCTTGCCAGACTAAAACACATTCGAAGTTATCTATAAAACTCTTGACAATTCGAACACTCACTATCATGTAGAGTCGTGTAGCAAATAGATTGGAGCTTACAAGTTTTGTATTGCATTGATTTTGTTTTGTATTGTATGTTTGTATTTGTATTGCATGTATCTCCTGTAACGTAGCCCCTTTGATGACCATCTGACTGTTACCTCTTCTTTGTGTTTCCGGGTTCCTCTGGCAAAAAAGACTCTTTTATTAATTTCCTTCTTCAAGTGGACAATATAGCAGCCACATCTGCTGTCGGCCATGCATATCTTTCGCTTAAAACGTGGTCTTGCTAGACGTGTGTTCAGAAAGAATGGTACTCTATTGTAAAGAAGAGATGCGTAGGATTATGTATTTTGCGTCTAACTGACAACGATTTATGGCTCATCCATGTTGTTTATAGCATGTGGCACCAAAAAGGGTATGGGTCAGATTTAACCCTGAGTTGGAGAACTACTGGGTTGGGGATAGTGTCTGATGGAACTGGATGTGAAATGTTTTTATTTATAGTAAGGAATGGAACAGATTTTGAGAGTTCTGTACTTTTTGTTGGAAAGGTTAAGAAAGATCGATTGGAAAGTGAAAGGAGAGGAGCGAAGGCAATAAAAAAGAAGAAAAAAAGTGGTCGAGTTTTGATGGACTCATTAGGTGAGAACAGCCTACCGAATGTCGGTACTATTAAGTATTCCCCGTAGCTGAATGTGAAACTGTGAATTCGCCTTGTGTTAATTTTAGATTCTAAATTTTAAATTAAATGTATTAGTTTACTAAATTTGTGGTGATTCCCGTTCGCTACCTGTTAAGTTCAATAAACCTTGGGCCATTACTTTACACCCCACCTCAGTGTCGCCTTATCCCACGAAGGGAACGTAATGTCTTCTTTTTAAAATGTATAAATGCTTAACAATTTCGAAGAGCAAAAGGTGATAGAATCAGTAGAAAAAGGTGAGAGGAAGAGGATGTAGCCAAAACATTTAATATCCTATTGAGTTCGCTCAACATTATTCTGAAGTTTAAGGAGAAAATCGTTAGTGTATCTTCGAGTAAAAAGTGAGAAAACACGTTTGTGAAGGTAATTTTCCACATCTTAAACAATGTTTAGTTAAATGGATAAGACAGTGTCGAGAACGTAATATTCTGGCTTTTTATTGAAGGGAAAAAATAAAAGCATTCGCCAAAGAATTAGGAATTGAATTTTCGGCTAGCCAGGAATGACTTACAAATTTTAAGAAAAGAAATGGGATAGTCTTATAAAAATTGTACGGGGGAAGCTCGAATGTCGATATTAATATTTGTTCCAAGGGGCAGAACTCGCTTTCAGATTTAATAACAGAGTATGATCCATGTAACATTTTCAACGAGGAAGAAACTGGACTATTTTTCAAGTGTATTCCAGAAAGAAACATTTACATTCAGAGAAGAAAAATACCATGGAGGAAAACATAGCAAGAAGAGCTTAACAGTTTAACTAGCTATGTGTAAACATGAACGGTTCAGAAAAGATTACTCCTCTCATCATAGGAAAATCAACAGAACTTCTGTGTTTCAAGACATAAGCTCGTTCCCTACCACGTACCGCTCAAACAATAATTACATGGATGACCACCGAACTCTTTAATGAATAGTTGGTTTTATTGAACACGGATATGAAAAGCCAGAATCCTTTTCGTAATCCTTTTTCCTGGACAAACTCCAAAATCTCTTAATAATTCCACGACCCTTCAATCCAACTAACAAACTAATTCCGCAAACTCTTTGCTAACTCCAACTTGCCAACTCCTCAAACTCGCTAAAACAGAATTTATATAATATACTTCATTTACATAATCACGCTTTCTTACTCGGCGAATGCTGGTTGAGATAAATATTTTCCCCCAGAAGAATCCCCAAGGTATTAGTATAGACGCGGATAGATCCGTCACAAACTATACTTAAACAACATTGCAATTCAAAAAGCAGCATACAATCTCTATATAGCATTTAAATTTATTTTTCTTTTTTTCTAGTTTAATGAATAAATATATTTATTTTTTTATAAATTATAAATTTAACTTTTGGATAAGACCTTTACTCTAGGACAGCCAACAGTTTTCTTCATAATGCCACTGAAAAATTTACATAAACTTCTAGAAGTCAATACATTCTAGTAATTAAAAATATCCTTCGCTTAAGTATCTGTTAAATTTTTTTAATGTTAAAACAAATAGAAATGTTTGATTTTTAAATATCCTTTATAAATTATATCCTTGTAAAATATTTGAATCTCATGTTCCTTTAAGAACTCAACTCCCACGTACCTGAAACTTATCAACACCGTTTTTTCTCTTTTAAGGCGATGTTTTAGTAAGGTCAATATTTATCTACCATATGTATAAATATTTTGACCCTACTCTTCCTACCAGAATATTTGCCAAATATGCAAAACATATTTTTATTGGAAGTTTTATTTAATCTACCAACCTTTTTTAAAGCTTAAAGGAAAGCTTAAGAGTTTCAAATGGTACTCGAGATTTTATTGCTTCCACTTTACTTATTTTGTGCCTTTTCAGAAGTCTTAAGAGAGTTAATTTTAGTCCCAACGCGTTAATCAGTAAAGACGTGATGAAACAGTCGGACACACACACAATAAGAAAGAACTTCACAGTTCTGTGTTTCTACTTTGCTTTGACAAATCCATTATCAAAATAAACTTCGAATAATAAAACATCAGTAAAGAAACAAAAGTAAAGACAGGTAATTTTCCACGTGAATTAATCTGCTAAGAAGTATATTGGCATTATGTAGAAGATACAGAATTCAGTTAAACATTCTTGTAAAGAGCCAATAAGCATCACAAAAGAATGTCGGGAAAGCTAATGCAGTTACTTGAGGTCTTTTTTTTATAATTAATTCACATTGAAGGTGTTATCTTCAGCGTGGGCTAATGAGTGGGATGTAATCTAGTATGCAAAATTAATTGTATAAGACAAAACGGTTGCCTTTAAAGAAAATAATTAAGCGAAAAATAACTAATTGGCTTATTAAGCATTTAAGAATTTTCCGTATTTATTTCGGAAACAGTTTGTTTGTAATTTGACTTTTGTATATTGGCATATATTTAAATAAAATAGTTTTCCCACTTAAAATGTGTGCTTGAGATAATGGATTTGGCACAAATTGCTTGCTAAATATGGATTCTACTGTATTATAAACTTCACTCATTTACGACAGCTCTTATATATAAAAATAATTTGCACAAAAAAAGAGTTTAACCAGTTTGGGGTCTACTCAAACTTCTCCCTTTTTGTTTGAATTACTGAGTGAAATCCTATTGCATATAATGGATCAAAGCTCTAGATCTACATAAGAAAAAGGTAAAGTACTTAAGGATGTGTTGAAAAATGCTTAGATGACGAGGATTCGGTGAACGTTAACCTAGTTATTTCCAAATTCAGGTTTCAAATACAATCAAGTTATAATATTACTACATATGTTGTAACATATAAATTATTAATAATCTTAATTTGCACTTTTTTGTATTTGTCGACACTATGTGTATATAAATGTGTGTGTGCGTAATAGGCCTTATGTGTTCTACTATTCTTCGCAAAATATTGCATATGATTTGATTTGAGTTTTAAATTAATATATTAAAATGAATGCGCTTCTACAGACAAATATGTCGTTCGATAATACTAAAAAAATATTCTGTAAATTTTAATGAATCTACGCCTATTTGATCAATTAATTGTAATAAAATAAATAATTTATAAGTTTATCAGAGCACATGTATTGGCTCTATTTATTCTTCTTCTTAAGAAAACTCATAAGAATTCTAGCAGAAATAAAAGTATGAAGACTAAAAGCAATGTTAATAATAGGATAGTAATCAGTTCTTGAGAAATACATATCTAAAGTTTTGAATTATGCATGTAGATTTCTGAAACTAATATAGAGACTAAGAAGGGGTATAAAATATTCCGCGCGTGTTACTTAATTATTTACATTAAGGATTTGTTGAACACGAAACTAAAGTGTTTCTTAGAATAAAACATTGGGTGGTAATGTAGGAAAGAAATAATTATGTTCTTTATTATTAAATGTTAATACTGAATAACTAAACAGAAAGGGGAAAATGGCTGGAGAAAATAGAATAAAAATAACGACTTTCTAAGAGCTATATTAATAGTTATGAATTTTTCAACAAAACTGACTTTTGAATTTAAATAAAATATTAAAAGTTTAAGTTATTTTTTATGGAAATCAAGAAACATGCATAGAATTCATGTATAATTTATATCAATGGACATTCCATGAATTGATTCAAAATATTTTGAAAATATCTTGTTTCACGGAAAGTTCCCTGCTACCGCTAATATCATTGAATCAAACAGTTTGTGTTTCCTCATATTTAGTCAGACGAATTTAGCCATTGTGACGTATGTGCGTCCCCTGTATAGGTGCGTCCCTTGAGACATCTGGGACTTGTTTCCCCTGGGTCAGTTTTTAGAAGAATGATGACCACACGTGCAAAAACACCTGCAGTCGCTAATATGCTGCGACGGACGTGTCTTAATTAGCCCCTGCAACCTTTGACCCCAGGGGAAGCATTTCGCCACCACCGGATGTGGGGTGTGAAAGGGGACGCGCGGACTTCGGTCAACCACAGAGAGGGAGAGAGTGAACAGCGGAAACTTCGCATGGAACGGACATCAACAAGATCCCTCCCTCACAAAATTATTTTGGACTCTAAAATCATCTCATAGTGAAAACTTGTATATTAATGTAAATAATAGCTGTGACAATTAAACTAAATTATTATATTTCAAACACGCTACCATTATTGAATCAAACGTCACACCATTTCAAAGATAAAGTTTGCTTTAGAGTACTGTGTGAGTAGTGAAATCTGTAAGAAAAAAATATCTCTATTGGTAGAATCATAGTATATATCGTAGAAGATATCTGAAATTGAACTATCGCGATACCAGTTAAAAACATCATTTACTTCCAGTTCTGTTGCAAAAAGTCAGCTACAGAATGTCACCGAATCATGTGTACAGCTTTAAGTACTATTTTTGTATCAAACGTCCCTGTGAAAGTTTGGTACTGACATTTAAAAAACAAGGACTACGACTTTGGTCCGACTACTGACTTTGGTGCAAAACTTTCGTTACAACCAGTGGAGTAACGTACACCTTCACAAATCTTGCATCTTGGGGAACTGGGGGCATAGATTGTAGGGGGCCCAAAGTCTATGTTATGTTATGGTTTTGCAGTCCTTTGTAAGATCCAGCTTGAGGCCCCAAATATGACTTTGCATGGGGCCCCATTTCTCAGTACGCCACTACCCAATACATTGGTATTGGTCTCTGACATATACTCTTACGCAAAATATAAGGACAAGATGGTTTCATTACATTATCAGACTCATGCAAACATTTTATAAAATGACATAAATAATATCATGAATTCTTCAAGATGTAGAAGCATGGTAAAAAGGAGACCAGATTTTTCAGATACAAGAAAAATATAAAGGAATTAAATTGAATATTTTGCTTCGGGCACAATTGAACAAAAGATCGAAATATCTATTTGACAAAAAGCTGGTAAGAAAAAGGCATTAATTATTAGGGATTATAATAGTTTCTGAGACTGAGTGTGATGTACAAGATTAACATCGTCTTCCTAAGCTGAATACAAGGTTTCTGGTGATATTATCTTTGAGTGTCCTTCCCCCCAGGTACCACTGGATTTATATCCGAGATCTTATCATCCAATCCACATATTAAATATCTTTTACTAGTGGCAGTTCCTTGGAAAATAAGGTGCTGTTTTCCTTCAACGAACAAGGGCTGATGTCTCATATCACCTTTACAAAGACAGATAATAAGAATAAATCTGTATAGGAGCCTTATTGGAAGATGTGAAAGTCAGTACAGGTAGAGTGATTGGTACTTCAAATGAAAGATCCGTTATATTCAAAGAATTATTTTATATAACGATTAAGGGTTTTTTTGAAAGTTCTCCCACTTTTTTCTAGTATATATGTGTCTAGAATCGTTAGTCAAACCCCCATTTGTAAAGAGCATTCGACCCAATGCCGATCTGTAGATGTAATTTCTATATCGTAGATTGAAAATTTCATTAAACTCAACTATTTTATGAAATTATAATTGAGTTTTTTTACTATTAAAAATTAAAATAAGGTCTAATTTTTTGCATTGTTTAATAACTTGTCTACAAAATGTGAGAACGGAAAGAGAAACTATTTCTTTCTTCTAACAAAAAATTGAATTCTAATTAACTTTACGAAACTGTAAGTGGATCGTAAGTTGAAATATAATTTTAAAATTGTGTTCTCTTACTTTAAAGTTTAATGCGGAACACCAAAATATAAAACGTACTTTTCAAACTTTCCCTTCTTAATACACTTGGAATAAAATTTTACAAATTTTTACTCTTGTAAAGTTGGAAGAAAAAATAACATTGTTCCTTTTTTAAGAAATACAATCGAAGAAGTATTTCAAATTCTATATTGAGAAATCTTTTTTTAACTGATATAGTTTGATATGATTTACATTCATAGGAGCTAATAAAACTTGTGATTTTTTTTTTTAAATTTGATACTTACAATATTTATTCATACTCATAATAGTTCTTTATGCATTCAAGTCTTCTTTATTAGAGCTAAATTATTCTATACCATATTCTTTTTAGCAACACAGAATTCAATTCCAAAAGATTTAAACATTGCTAGCAATACCAACTCAGAAATGTGTCTTTCTTGAACTATCAGTCGACATCCTATCAGTAGACTCCTTTCCTTTTAAAAATAGTCAAGTAATAGTCCAGCTGGTTATTCTAATCTACACTCTACGCTTTCTGTTTCATTTCAAAGCACACCAAAAAAAAAATTTAAATGACTGCGTGAAAAGAGTTTCACGTTTTTCCTTAAATTCGTTTTTCCTGCGATCAACACTTGCTACTCCTTTCAGTTTGTAATTATAGAGATAAGCTTTCACTTTTTAACTCTCTTCTAAGCCATACGAGATGAGTTCGTGTCTCTTTTTTCCCCACCAGTGAATGGAATAAGAGGGAAAAAAGGATCCTCATGAACAGGAAGACGATAAGGTATATTACCTCAATCGATCTGTTTACATTTTCCCATTAAATTTCCCCTTTTTTCCCTGCCTCTGGTTAATACCATTCCCAAGGTTCAGACTTTAAGTAATCTGCTTCAGAGAGAGAGAGCACGCGAGATCTCGACTGCTAGAGAATCTATAGACTCGCTTTCAAAGCAATTAAGCTGTGATTTTGAATTACAAATAGGTACCTTTAATACTCGCAGTATGAGTGATATTACATTTCTAGAGTTGATTTAGAGAGGACACAGATTGCATTAACTTTGAAGAAGCTTTCTTTTTTTCTGCGATTCTTTCCAGACAAACTTTTTTGAAGAGAACAGCTGAATTTTAATTTATTTATTTGTACGCTTTCTCTGAATAAAATGGATTGCTTAGCTAAGATTTAATTTGAAACTCAGTGACTTTTTGATTAAATTTCTTGTTAATAATTTAGGAAAAATTAAATTTTTCGTAAGCTAATGGAGACTCATTTTTTCTCCCTTTCCAGTGTTTCCTAAGCATAAGCTGCAGTTCTCGTTTTAACTTTTCATTTAGAATGGTTATTTATGAAAAGGGAAGAATATGTTCTTGTACAATATTTATGTTACTGAATTGCATTTTGATTATAATTGCACTCAAAGCTTCCCAAAGAGGCTTAAGCCTTTATTTGAATTATTTTAAGATTTTAGGAAGATTTAAGTAGGCACTGATAGATTTTGTCCTTCAAGACAATTTTCAACTAATAGATTATTTTTGAATGTAGCGAGAATTAACTGTGTTCCTAAGCCTATTCATAGGAAGCAAATGCTGAAGAATTTCCTTTAGCATGAATAGTTTTTGTTTTAAAATGTTATTTGTTATTTGAGATTGCTTTGTGACCTACTTAATAAACTATGATATTTTGTATGAGAAAAATAAATTTCAAATTGACATCAACCACATATAAAAATCCAAAAAGTATTAATTTGTTCTTAAAAATAAAGTTATAAAATTTAAACGAAAATTAAATTCAAAGAAGTCATTATACCTTAATAAAATCACAAACGGAACAAATATGAAATTTTAAAAAAAAATGGAAAAAAGGAAAAAGTTCCGAAAATTTTACAAGAATTGAAAACTTCAGAACAAAGCAGATTTCATATTATTTGATCCAATGGTATAGAAAAACCGATCGCAAGAAATTGAAATATGAACATTATATAAAAAAGCAAGCCATATTATGGAGCTTATTGCATACATTTAAGGCTAAAAAATCATGTATAATAAAAAAACATAATAATTTCATATTCATATATTACAATAAAAATACATTCATTATAGTTAACATTTAAATAATAATAAAATATGTAATATATATACATATATATGTCGTGTTTTTCGAGTGATGATCAAGACATTGTAGTTTAACCGTCTTTTTTCCTTGAGATCATTTTGTAATCTGTTTGTAAGAGAGAGAGAGAGAGAGACGGACACGTGTTAAAACTCAAGAGTCCGCAGCTTCTTCAGAAGCCATATTTCTGTTTAAGTACATTCCTTATTGAAGAGGTATATTTGAAGTACTAGGTAATAAAAATTAATGGTAGGAGCGGCGAGATCTTTTAAAGACATATGTAATCCATTCCCGAACTGGGTAATAAATTTAATACTTGAAGATGTAATGGGAAGATAAATGTTAGAAGTGGACTAGCGATTTAGTTTTAGATCTAATTTAATTATCCTTACATATATATATGGATAAAAAATATAAATTACATGCAAAAACATGAAAGAATAAATAGGAAAGGGTAAATACAATGATCCCAAAACAACTTATAAATATTTAAAAAATACAAGGAAAGAAATACAATTAAACACAAAAATTGAAAAAGGAGTTTAGTGAGTGGAGTCAAATAGCAATTTTTTACTTAAGACCGAATAAGCGTGATTAAACTAGTTTTATGGTATCACCCTACCGCCTTAGGACTCTATAGGTCAATAAGGAAAACAACCATAACAGAGAAAGAGGATCGAAACTTCCAAATAAAAGAAGAAAAAGCTAACCAATTTATGTTTTGCAGAATATAATAAATTTTTAAGAAAGAATTAAAAAATTTTAAACACAGGCTTTTTTTCAAAGAAATGAAAATTCATTAAATTATTGTATAGACAGGGGTCAGAACATTATAGATGTGATGTGACACACTACTCTACCAATATGACTATGGGGGCCACGTAGTAAGAAAT
This sequence comes from Trichonephila clavata, assembly GCA_019973975.1. Classification (NCBI taxonomy): domain Eukaryota; kingdom Metazoa; phylum Arthropoda; class Arachnida; order Araneae; family Nephilidae; genus Trichonephila; species Trichonephila clavata. The sequence continues at coordinate 64,390 of BMAO01038318.1, read as the reverse complement.
ATTTAAAACAATTCGACTCCCACGGCAGTGCGTGCAAAGTTAGGAAAATAATGATGAAAAATGCAGATTTGAAGTTTTATTTTGTAATAATTTTGTATCATTTAAAAATATTTACATAAAAATAAACACACAGTATGATATATATATATATATATAACTATTCCTTAAATAACAAATAAAAAAATTAAAATTGAAAGTGTTATGCATTATGTATCTTTTAAACTTATCTATTAAAATATGAAGTATGCAATGTAAAATATATGTATTTCTTCAATGTAATAAAATAAAAAATAATTATTTTAGTATAAATCTTGTCTCTGCATGATTGTACTTCATATCATAATAGCAAGGGTATAATTTGTGGCTTTCAATTTTTCTCGATTCTTAACATTCAGTTGTTTACCAACTATTTTGTAAACAGAAAATTCTTTTCATATAAGAATAAAGTTTGTTCACATAGATGTGTAGAATCAAAAGTGGAAAGTAGAGCACATTTAATTTTCTTCAAACAATTAAATCTTTTAGGAAAAGACGTACAGCAATTTAAAACAGCTATAGATTCCTCGATAGATTTATTATCTAGATCTTTTCATAATTCCATAAATTTTGTTATTAATACATCTAAAGATTTTTTTTCGCGACGAGTGATGTTTCATTTTACAAGTTTTATTCAATCTTTTTCATTTGTATTGAATATTTAACATAAAGAATGAGTCGCATTTAAACAGAGGATTTGTTATTTTTGTAAACAAATAACAAATGTATGTAATTTATTTTAATTATATATGAATTCAAAGATATATTTTCTATTTTCTTAATTCAATATTGTATTTCTTGAGTGCTCTTACGATTGTTAAGATAAATATTAAGTAAAATATACGAGTATATGTGATAAATTTTAGTGTTTTGATAAACAACCGATTTTTATGATTACTGTCCATGAAAAATCCCCCCCTCCCTGTTTTTTATTGAAATAATGCATAAAAAGGTAGTTGTAAGAACAATGTTTTCAAAATAGAAATTAAGTAATTATAGTTAAGGTGGGCCGCCACATCCAAGCGGTGGAACGCTTTGTCACACTTAAGAGATAAGCGTTTCAAAAAATGGGTGGAGCTGAAGCTAGAGAAGGCATTAAAAATTATTCTTTCTATCAAGGTCAATACTCGCGTTTTCTGAACAATTTGACCTGAACATTATCTACATAAAAACATTTAATAAATTGAAAAACTTTGCTTAAAAATAAATAAAAAAAATTGAAAAATTTCTCAATTTTTCAAGGTTTTAACCAGTTTACATGATCACTTCAGGGAACATGGTATCATGTGTAAGATTGCTTGTTCCCCGTTCACACTGTTAAGATCTAAATTTGGATGTATGGAATTTGGAATGATTATAAACTACAAATTTCGTCTTTTTTTATAACAGTAATTATTTTACATGAATTTTTAAATGGTGCTAGGCTTAACAGGAAAAATCGCATGGTCCTGAACTGGTTAAGTCCAATGTGTTAACGGAAAATACATTCGTTTTATTTAGATAGGGGTAAGACTACTGTTCTAGAGTATAGTGATAGGAAAAATAAAAGAAAACTTTTTTTCTCCGCGTTCTACACCGTTCTACACAGAAATGCATTTCTGATGAAAGTGGTGAATTATACTGTGTTTGACATTTATTTTGTTTCTATGGGTTTTTTAAATACATACTAAGCTTGAATATATATAGTTAATATTCTCTTCTATAGAAAGAAGAATCAATAATCCCCATAATTGAATAAAACCAAAACAGAAATTGTAATGTGGACCACATATTAGATTTGGGAAAAGATATATAAGAAATTATAAAAATAATATAATTTGAAAATTCTATATATATATAAGGATGCTGTAGTATTATAAACATTGCTGACTGGACAGCTCTTATATATGTAAAATAATTTATATAAAAGTGGGGTTTAACGTGTTTTTTTTTGGAGAACTAACTTTCCTCCTTTCTGTTAATAATACTGAGCAAAATCCTATTTAAAATAATACTCGTAGATAGAATATCTGAATCCATTAGAAGAAAAAGTCAACTTACCTAACTATTGCATGCAACAAATGCATAGCTTAGCTATATTTGAGTACAATAAACATGCTATTGCCAGATTCTGGACACAAATATAAATTCAAAGCATGGAATTGTCTGAACAGTATCACTTAGCAAATGTATGAAATTAATAGAAATAAAATAATTAAATAATATATGTATAAATACTACTGTTACTTGAGGGACACAAGAATTATAAATCCATTTAAATATTTAAGAAAATTACAATCGTTAAATAAAACTAAGAGAATAAGTAATTTTATCTAAGATTTGACTATGCAGGTAACTATAGCTGTCTGAAACAAATGATAAATTTATAATAATAACCTATTAATTTCTAAGGATATATATATAATCAAAATTTCTCTACTATAAAGAGATGAATAAATAATCAGACAATCTAGAATTTAAAAAGAAATATGAAAAATTAAAAAAAAATAGAGATAAATATAAAAATAAAAGAATGGATATATATATATATATATATATATATCCATTATTTTATTTTTATATTTATCTCTGTATTTTTAAATCTTTCATTTTTCCTTTTAAATTCTATTGCCTGATTATTTATACAGGGATGTATAAATATACAAATACACACACACACACACACACATATATATATATATATATATATATATATATGTCTGAGTTAATTTTTTTAAATAAAACTTATGTTTTTGAAACACAAAATGAATTTTCGCTGAAACTGATAAATTTCAAATTAATTTGACATTTATATGGAGCCAATTAAAAAAAATTAAATCACTATATTTTTTTTAACATTTGAAATAGTTTTGAGGGAATAAGTTAACTGCTTTGAAGCTTAATTGTTTTTTACTCCAAAATGTGCAAAAATTATTAGTTAATATTGAAAAAGATAATTAAATATTTTAATCATATGTTTAGGAAAACATTTTTTTAAAACACAAGAATCTTTCTATTACCATGATTTATTGAATTGCAAAATTGCTTAACAATTTAAGTTATAATTAATAAGAAAACATTTAATATTTTTTACACTGTTTTTGTTCAATATTTTTCTAATGACAATTTATTTCTTATTTTTATGGCTGCATGCTATATGGGTTATTTTAAACTAATTTTTTTTTACTTTACCCTGATTAAATATAAAAATAATAAATTTTCTTTTCTAATCAGGATGCAGGCTTTATTATTCAAAAAGTGTATTACTTTCTTTTCAATAAGATATTAGATCTCTTTAGAGAATACAATTTGTGTCCTTAGAATATTTTAAATAATGTAAAAAAATGATAAAAGCATTATATTAACACATGTATTAAATGTAAAAGAACGTTGTAAAAACTTTTTTTAATGTTTTTCAGCCTCAGAGCGAAAAATTAACACAAACACACAGACTCTCCCCTATAGATATAGAAATTTGGTAATGGTCTAAAAGCACCTAAAGAATATACATTTTAAATTTTTTTTACATAATTCAAAGAAAAATTCAGAGGTATATGACTGTCAAGTAGGTATTCTTTTATTTATAGAACTTCGAGATTCTAAAGTATTGTTTTCTCTTACCGTTATATATATATATATATAACATAGATCGTTATCATAATTCAGTATGTAAGATATTTTGATGAATCAGAAGCTAAAAATATAACTTTGACAAATAATTATTCAAAGTAAATAAAATAATTATTTTTCGTTATTTCTTATTAATGTTAATTTATGTTTATTGCGATTTTAATGTACTAGATTACTCTATGTAACTAATGTTCTACTACAGACATTAGTAGAAAAAATAATAACAAATTTCAAAACTTTTAAAGATGTTTTGAATATTCATATATGTTATTGCTTTCCATAAAATAACTGCTTACACTTATTTTTTTTTTATTTTACCAATTTATTTATTCTACCCATTTGGCTTGCATGTTTTATTTCCTCCACATTTAATAAAACAGAAAAAATATAGCACATTTGATTGAGCACATTCATACATTATTAAACTTGCTTTAATGCTTACTTATTTATCATAATTCTAAACTCTTGTCATGTATCCACATTTAGAAGTCACTATTGTTCAATTTCTAGATTCGCACATAAATGTTAAAACCCTTTTAATTCTAAGTCACTTTGAAAAGAATTAGTAAACAACTGGTGCAGTTTATATATAATTTTTATTTCAGCAAAAACTACTGAAACTTAATCACGCAGATGAAAACTTTTTATTGCAAAAATTTTAACTGGAAAAAAATTCTAAGGAATATTATTTAATAAGAAATTAACACAGATTTTTCAACAGTTCTTTTTTAATGATTGAATACATTTCTGTTACAAAAATTCCATAAGATTCTTGGAACTTATTTCCTTTTGAAATGGAAGAATAATGAAAGCATTGTGTGAGGATAAGAAAATACCTTTCCATGCACCAATCATTTTAAAGGATTAAAACTCCTTTCAATTTCTGAAAATAACTTTCTCACTCCCTGAAAATAACTTTTTTCAATTCTTTTCTCAATAATCTTGTGGCCCAGAAGAATGAGGAAAGAATGGAATCCTTAGAGAAGCAAACAAACTGCTTTCGTATTCTTTAGTCCTTCCTTCAAAATCTCGAAGAGCCCTTTTCAAAGGCTCTATTGTGAAAGTATTTCCAAGTAAAATAAAATATACAGAAAAGTGTAAGAATTCCCGCAATATATAAATTCAGCATCAAACATTTGCAGTAATGGGAATATTTTCGCACATAAAATATTATTCTTCATCAATTGTGTACTAAATTTTCACCACTTTGTTTAATTTGAAAAGTTTTCGCAAAAACAAAGAAGTTTGCATGCAAAAAACCAAAACTGTAAAACAAAGCATCCGTATCATTCGAATTACATTTCACTTCTTTGTATTACAACAGCTTAAGGTAATATAATACCGAAAAAATCATCAAACTATCGAAATTTTTATTAGCTTATTTGATTCCTCAAATCTTTATAAACGTACCTGCAAAATTTCAAAGCGTTACCTGCATTTTTTAACAAGTTATGGAGCAATATTTGATGCTGGATAGCAACTACCATACCCACATTTCAGATCATTTGCTAGAAAAGAGCATGATAAAAATGAATTAATTATATTTTTCTACCCCGCGTAAATGAGACTGACATTATATATGCAGTAACAAATCATTTCAAGAAAAAATTGTGCAATTCATACAAAAATTCTAGTTTGCGTAGTGTTTATTGGGAAGAATAAATGGATTTGGTCAAGATTTAAAAGATGTTCGGACTTTTTATGATATTATTATGAATGAAATTAAAACTTCAAAACGGATTCTCCCAAAGCACACATACTAAATTTCATTTTGATAACTCAGATAATTAAAAATCTAATTCGCAAGAATAGAAAAACCCTCCTATTTTTATATATTTGTTTTGGTGATGTATATGTATCCCATGAGAGTAAAATTCAACACTTTTATTATTAAATTATTTTAAGATATTTATTTACACAAATGCACATACGCAGTTCTTAGATTTTGATATATTTTACCTATAAATTGTTATTTGATTTTGCTTTTCTTCGTGTACAATATTTAACATGCGAAGGCTTTTAAAATCATGGAAATAAAAAATAAAGGTATAAACATCTTTTGTACATGCTGTGCATTAGCTCTGAGCATGGAATTAGCTCTGAAATGTGTATATATTTATATATATGTTTTTTTTATAATTATTAAGATAAAGGGTTTTTTTTTTATAATTATTAAGATAAAGTTTTTTTAAAATAATTATTAAGATAAAGTTTTTTTATATAATTATTAAGATAAAGTTTTATAAAATATTGATCTTTCATTCGTTTTCTTCTATATATTCATTATGCCAGTATGCCTTTTAATGGTTCTACGTTTGTGCAATTTTTCATGGTAAACAGTTTTAAATAAGCATTTTAACATTTCATAAAAGTTTCAGACTGTTCAATGAATATTATATCATGCTATTCATGGAATGAAAACTTCAAACTCATATTTCTCCATGTTGAATTTTTTTACATATAGTATTGTTCAAAACCCTAAAGCTATTTTGATAATTGAAGTATGGATTTGAATTTTTTATATGTGTTCTGAAATGTATGATTTGTAAAACTGTGCATGGAATTAGCTCTAACGTGTTAAGTACTTTTTTTAAAAAAAATTTCAAAATCAAATTTATTATTTTTTTGAGAATTTTTGGAAGTTTAAATATAAAAAAATAATAATAAATTAAAGAACAAAAGCCAAAACAACAACAAACCACGCACAGTTTTATATAGTGTATCATAAGGTACTTGGAAAACAAATTTGAAAGAAAAAACTTTCAAAAAAACTTTAAAAATTTAAAAAATGTAAAAAAAAACGTTCAAAAAATTGAAATTTTACAAACATTTTGCAGCAAATTAAAATTTTTTTGTATATAATTACTATTTAATATTAACCTTTATGAAATACAATTAAAGCTAAATATTAAATATTAAAAATAAAAAATTGTGAAGATAGTACCATATCGCCTTAACATTTATATTTCTAAATTTAGGAATTCATCTTGAAACAAACGTAACATTTTTCTTTCCACCAGTTATTTCAAAATCTATAGAGATAGAGAATTAAAAAATAGTATAATTTACAAACTAACACACACACATGTATATATATTTGCGTGTGTAAGTAAAGAATAAGTAAAGATGATGGGCTCTTATACACTTTGAATGTTTACCTAGATAACAGTGGCTATACCTATGGCACGAGTGTCACAGTTGGCATGTGGAGCAATTCTCAGCAGCACTCTACAAGTCTACACCATTGTACAATTAGGATAAAAAATTAAACCACACTGCTCGCATTTTTATTTAATTACATTATATTATTATTTATATTATTATTTATTTATTACATTATATTCTTTGTCAGAAAAGGATTCCGCTGAATGTGCTTGAATATAGTTTGTAGAATTTATTTTAAAAAAAAATATGAATATTTTTTTCCTTGTTTTTTTTACTACATTTAAATTATTGCTTTCTTTTACTAATTCTGGAGAAAACATTCGTTATGATATTAAAATATTTGTTCCTGCATATGCAATAAAATATTATGAAGCAAAACTATAGAAATACCTGCATGCGGCGGAATGTGTAAACTCAACTTATTTTACTCAGAAAACAAATTATATATTCTGAAACGTAAACATGTTTACATCATTGTCTTATTTTTTAAAATTTTTATTCCATTATTCATTCAAAATACTGTAAATTAATTACTCATTATAATATCTGAAAATAGAAACTATTCAATCTGCAATATGAGTGTCACAAGCATTGAAAACAATTTCTGAGCGAAAAATAATTCTGCTCCAATATCATGAAGATGAATCCTCAATTAGGAAATTAAAACATAGTGTAAAAAGAATTTTCCGGCTTTTTTCAATAATCTTCGAGTATAAACAGCTATAAGCTAGTGCTAATTTTTTGTTAAAATTCCATTTCAATTAGCGACAAATAATAAACCCGATATTAACTAGACTATTTGAATACTAAGCCTTTGAATGAATAATTTACAATGAAAATCAAGCGATAAATATATTTAAAGTAAACATTCATTTGATTTTTTTTATTTAAGTGTATAAGAAGGAATGTTTATATATGTATATTAAATATACATTAAAAATAATATTTAAATGCGAGAGAGCAAATTATAATTTTTACTGCATAATGTTCCCTAGAATCAAGAATTCAGAAATAATATTTTGGAAATATGTGAATACTTAGAAATATAAATAGGGGAAATAATTAAAGTTTATATTTCAGTAAAAACTAAACGCTCAAATTCATGGAAAAGAAAAATGATAACTTTTAATGCAGTTATTTTCTAGAATCAAAATCAAAATAATATTTTGAAATATGTGAATACTTAGAAATTAAATAGGAAATAATTAAGTTTATATTTCAGTAAACTACGCTCAATCATAAAAAAAGAAAAACTTTTAAGTATTAAATCATAAATTAACTTTGCAAGCTTTTCCGTCTCGGTAATTTTTCCTTTTTTAAACATTCAAAATTAATTAGTTTCAAACTTATAAATTATCTCTTGAGAGCTGGTAAAAAATGGACCACATCTTCTACTTTTATATGTCTCAGTATTTTAAGAAACATTACACAGAATTAACCTTCTAAATTTTTAGGAAATTATTTCAATTTTTTTCGGGAATAGGATTATTCTTCATTTAAGCTCAAATATAGTTGAATTTAAATGCAGGATTTGTTCATTTATCTAAACAGAGACTTATGGTTTCAAGAAATATTTTCTTAATTTTTATGACAAGAAATGAAAACTCAAGAGAGTTTCAGAATAGAAATATGGCAATACGGTTGGAATTAAAAGTTTTTCGTTCTTCGGTAGTTATCGTAGAGTATATTGTTTTACTTTATTTGTGAAAAAATATATTAAAGGATGCTGAAATAAGACTTGGATTTCTGAAAATGAAAACTTTTGCACGGCAAATGGAGATATTATGAAGTTTAAATGTGTTTTTGTGCTTCATACAAATGTAGGGTTTTAGTTTTACTGCTTTTTAAAGTCAAAATGAAATGGACTAAATTCTTTGAAATTGTTTTATTCTTATTAAAATTCTTCAAATGCTATTTGTTGTACGATTTTACCTTTGATTTAAGTTTTCATGCTTGTTATTTTTATTTTCTTTCTATTCTGCTGTATTTGCCAGTATTTAAGAGTTTATATAATTGAATGATACATCTTTTTCAACAAAAGAAGGATTAAGAAACGAAAGAGAAAACCAAAATGAAAGAAAAAAAAATCAGAATTGTGAAGTTTTACTTGCCTTTCTTTGCATTTTTTGGGGTAAGCAAATTGTGTCGCTTTTGATTTCGTTGTATTTTATTTCTATTTGTTTGCTGTGTTTGATAAGACATTAATGTCCCGAAACCCGAAATAAAAAGATTTGAAGAATCACGCTCTATTTTAAGCGAAAAAAGAAAACTGTTTTAATATCATAGTTCGCTGGTAATCATTATATGCTAAGTAATTATGTGCTATCGATTCTTTATCAAAGTTCCCTTACAGTAAATAGGCAAAGATACTATACTTTTTAAGAGATTTTTTAGAACCTAAAATAATGTTTTTAATGGATCATTTTTTTGATCTTAGATTTTTAATTCTGGATGCTTTTGAAAATCTAAATGGGTTTCTGTGTTTTCAAAAAAGTGGTCAAAATATATTATTCTTTGTAAGCATTAGATTTCTAGTTTCTTGTATTAGGCTATGGAACCAAAACGATATCTTATGTTTAATGTACACTGTTTTGCAATTGCTGCAAAAGATTTATTTATGTAGAATACATTTCTATGAACCAACTAATCACAAAAATACTAACACAAGGGAAATTACTGGCTACAATTACAGAGAAGCTGCTTATTCAATACGACTTTCAAGCAAAGATAGTGAAATATATGCAGAAAATTGTGATTTTGGTTTTTCAAAGCCACCTAATTAGTTCTGCATTTTGCAGTATCTATAGAATAGAATGTGTTCGCAAAGCAATACTTAAGTGAATACGATTATGAACAAGCATTTCTGAGCTAGAGTAGAGTCATTTAAGTTACCGCTGTAATGGATGTATCAATGTGTTATTTCACATTTAAATGAGAGTGTGTTTATATTATTTCTCACTCTTAATCAACATGAGGCTATAGGTGACGTATCTTGTAATTTTGAGCATTGGTCAAGTGACGTGGATGTCAGCAATGGGGGGGGGGCTATTCTTTCTCTATTTCTACACTATATTAATGAAGAGCTTTGAACCATGGCAGATTTAATATGCATGAGCCTTTCTGCACAACGAGTCTTCAGTGGTCCAGAACTCAATTCTGCGACTCAATAATCCCAGCCACGAGTTCGTGATCATAACAGTAAGGCTACCACGGTTCCACATTTTGCAGTTATAAGATAAAAAACGAAAGTGTGGAAATGATTTAAAAATGAGGGTTATTTGAGGTGTACCACATTGCTAGAGAATGTATATGTACTCCTTTCAGCAAAATTGTTCTGACATCTCACTATGGGCTGGTCTATTCAGTGCCTTCGGTTACAAACACACAATCACCGTCAATAGCTACTCTGGTCTAAGGTACCTGTTCATTGAGATCATCAACAGTGGTCAAGATTCATGCTCTCCGACCATTACAGATTCCCCTTGACACCAATTACTGTAAAGTAAGAGAGGAACCAGGGTAGACAGCAGAGTGTTGATGGAATTTATTGGTTTTATCTAGTTTTCATGGCATGAGTAACTATTATGCATATCTTGGAAACACAAAACTTCGATGTAGGCATCGTTCCATCATGGTATATTTGCACCGGTATACTTCTGGCCCTGTTTATGTTTTTTGTGATGGATGTGTCCAGGGATTCAGTTTAAAGATAAAGGAAAGCGTTCACACATCTGACAACGAAATATCCAAGACTCAAGAGAATGAAAATATGGAGCACATGAAATTGACTGAGTATTCATAGAAATTTAAGGCCATTGAATATGTTTTGGAAGTTTTTGGAGACATATGTCCCAAAGGAATACCCCTTCCTCCGAAGCTGAAAAAAGGAGAATGGGACATTTCCTTCAAAGATCTTCTCAGCAATTCAGCGGAGAACATGTATGGTAGGTGCTTAACGTGTGATTAAATATAATACTTCTTGCTGAGTATATTATCGTTCAATATTCTGGCAAAATAGAACATTTTTTTCTGACTTTCGTAACAACACCAAATAATAGATTTTGTTCTCTTCTTCTCAATTTGCTTTACCATGTTGTGAAATTGGCAGACATTTTTTTTCCCTGTCCCATTTTACTTTATCGTTAATGCAAAGCACCTTTAAATATATACTTAGGTTAATTTTTTTGATTGACACCTATTCTTAATATTCTAAAAAATATTTGTGACTTGACAATTGTCAAGCAGAATATAACAATAGTTGTAACACGTTTTTTGAAAATTAGTGAATAATACTACAATTATATTATCTTTTTGTTAAAATTAAGAAGAATGTATCCAGTTGTAATATTATTTAATTTGAATTGCATAAATATCTGAATTTATTTCCCTTGTTTCATCACTTTTTATATAAATTCATAGATTGATACATTCTGTTTTCTATTGGTTGCTTGAAATGTAAAGCTTCAAATGAAGCAGACATTCATTGCTTACATTACACTAATAACACACTCAAACACATTTAATAAGAAATTAATTAGATAGTTTTGCTTTTAATATCTTATCATTCACCGAGAGCTTGAATTCATTAAATTCAAGTGTAAAGAATTTGGTAGCCAGAACCGCCGCTAGATGGTGCCACCAATGAAATGGTTCTCAATCTTGGTGACTTGCCTGTAGTAAAACCTAATTATCAAAATGCATCCCATTTCAAAGAAAAAAATATAAGAAAGAATATTTACATCATTTCAAAGCAAGCAATATATACATCCATATATAAAAAAATCATAATTTTTCTACTAAAAATATTTTGAACATTTTACACCCTCGATTTAATGATTTTTTTTTAATGAAAAAGAGTTATTATACTAACTGGGAAGCACATTTAATTTAATGTTTTTATTTAAACGTATATATTAACTTACACGCTAATTTTTAAGACAAGAATAGTTTAAAAAAAGATACGTACTATAGCTTACTAAGTATTTAATTTAATTTTATAATAAATAATTTGGTGTGGTAATGTATATCGTAGATTTTTCTAATTGAAATTTCTGAAAAATTCTTTTAATTTCTGAAAAAAGATATTTATTTACCAACTTTTATTATTTGTACTAAAATAAATTAAGATAAAAAAAAACCTAGCGTCAATATAAAAATTTAGAATTAAGTCTATATTTTTCTGATTATATAGAGTGAAATCTATATAAAAGTATTTTCCCGATTATAAAAATTCCTAATATGAAAATATAACTTAAGTATCATTGGATAAGATAGTTTTAGTAGATTTTTTTTGGGCAATAGATGACTGAAATGCTCCTTTAAAATTGACTTAGAGGAACTTTGTGACGAAAACATCATTTTCGGTTTCCAAAATGGCATCGATTCAAGAGAAAGTCCAATGTATGCTTTGATTTCATGAAATTAATTTGCTCATTAATGTTCAGCATGCATTTCAACATTGATATAGACACAATCCTCCTGATAAATAATCAACAAAGTGATGAAAGGTAATTTTTAAAGAAACAGGCAGCGAAGCAAAAGACTTGCTAAAGAGCCCTTGTTGGAAACTGGAATACCAACTTGAAATTCTCTGGGCTACCAAGGTAGTCGTAGTAGTATAGTGATTAAGGCAGTGCTTCTCAAACTTTCAAAATTTGCGACACAATTTTCAATCATAATTTTCATCGTGCCCCTCCCCCTTCGTGCAATAACATTGCATTGAATTCAATTATAATACCCAATACTACAATATGACTTTAACTTCTAAAGTGCGACCGGCGCATATAAACGTCTGGCTCAGCCAAAGCGTTAATTACCCCCTGACGTATATATACGTCTTTCCGAAGTACGATCTTCTCTGTGCACTGCTATCCATAAAATAATTCCGAAGGCTTTGGAATACAATAAAAGGACCTTGGTAGTGTTTACGAAGGATTTATTTATTTCGGAGAGCGTCTTTTTTATTTATTCCTTTTCAGGCTCCCCTTCAATACATCATATGCTCGCGTCTAAGTGGAAAATGGTGGCATTGGGAAGAGAATTGCGAACTTTTAATCAGCAGTTAAGGGATTAATTATAAACCATACAAATAAAGAAAAATATGCGTTAATTTTTATATATAATTTTGTATATGACAGTTCCATTGGGTCACTGGTAATCATTAATCTTGTTCTTAACTTAGTACTTTTAAATTAGTTATAAAATACATTGTGCAGTTCATTTATAAGTGTATTGGATCAGTGCGAATGTGTGTTTTATTTTTTATTATGTCAAAATGTATTTTTGTTTACTTTCATTAAATTTATACTTTTTTAAAATAATCTTTTGTTTTCGACTTTCCTCACCCCCCCCCCTCGTAGAGTTATCACGCCCTTCTAGGGGGACGTTCCCCACAGTTAGAGAAACGCTTCATTAAGGTCAAGGACTTATGCCTGGCGTGTCACTAGTTCGAACAAGTTGCTGGTTAAGACCGACTGTATAGTGAAGGCCCACGCACGTTAGATATCTCGAGGCTCAAATGTCCTCCAGTTGCTGTGGTGATTTGTAGAAGTTTCACGTGTCCTCCTCGTTACCTGATCGTATTTCAAAATTACAAAATCCGTCGCCAATAGCCCTTGTGTCGATTAATAATCCGACGTAAATATACTCTCACTCATTCATCCAAGCTACCAAAATCACAAATTGCAATGTATTCAGGTAAATGGTTTTATAAAAAAATCATGACAGTGTTTACAATATATCCCAACAAACATATGTTTAATTATAATAGTTAAGGCAAAATAAAAGGCAAAAGATTTTTGATTCACCCTATATAAAACTAAAATTAAATACAAAGGCTTTACTTAAAATCAGGCTATTATTCAGTAAATTTAATATAACTAAGGATTTGAGCAATTAAATGTACTTGGCTTTCATACAGTTTCCCCTGATCTTCCAAAAAATAATAATGACGACTAGTTTAACGATAAAGTAATCATCCATCGGTTCAGATAGCCGCTTTATTTTATAATGAGAAAGAAAATTTTTAACGAAAAGTATTTATAATGATGCTGATAGTTAAAATTAACAGTTACTGCAAGATCCATTAATATCTCAGTCGTCATTAAAATTTCAAGGAAATTCCGTATTTAATTGATGTTTTTGATCTATTCAAATTCCTTTCGATGTCTGTGATTGGTTACGTATTATTAAGGGTTATCTTTAGAATTTTTAATTGTCCTTGTGTTAGTACTTTGTCGTAAAATTTGTTTGATTTGATTACTTCTTTTTATTTTGAAAATTTTAGAGTTTTTGTTTTCATGTTCTCTATTTAACAAGCGTAGATAAGAGCTGAAATATAGAATATAAAACATATATTGCATAATGAGAAAAATCACACACACACAACGAACGCCACGCCAACACACACACGGACGCACCACACATACACACACGGACTACACACACGACGCACGGCAACAAAAGACACACACACACAGACGCCACACACGCACACACACATGCACAGCAATTTCTTAAGTTCGAAATCTTTTTTGATAAAACTATCGATCAAGATTTATTGCTAAGAAAGTAACTCTTAAACTTTTATGAAGACTTAAGAAAACCAATATATGCAGCAGAATACCTGAATGTTGAAGATCTTGACTCAATATACTGAATATGTTTTTAAGCATCGATTTTGGTTTGGAACACTATGAACAGTAACAAAAAAAAAACTCAAGAAACTAGAACAAAATGCTAAACAGGAGAAAAGTCCTTTACTCTTTGTGATTTGTACACTTTTTAAATTCATTTCCTTGCCAATCTGTTCAGCAAATATAAAAAAATGCATAGCAAGTGTACATAAATGTATTATATAAACGCAAAATTCAAATCAAACATTGACAATAATAAAAAGAGGAAAAAAATTGAAAATATAAGTATTCAACTATTTTTATTTTTTTCACAAATGTAAGTGATTTCTTCTTCTTTATTCTTTAATATATAAAATTGACCTATTTTAATATACATAGATATTTTATCCCATGAAATATTCAGTTTGATTCAATTGATACGATACATTCTACTTAAAGTATAGCTTTTAATATGAAATTGTACAATTTCTTAGTTAAATACCATCTTTTAAATGCAAATCCCTTCAATGAATATATTTTATAAATTTCAGAAGTTACTTCAACTCAAAGGCAAAAAATCTAAAAAGAATAAAATCGTATGCTTTCTGTGGTACACTAAGGTTTTCAAAAGCTGTGAAAAGATCCTATCATAGGAAGGAATAATTTAATAATATTATAATTTAGAGATTTAAGCATCTATATATCTTTTTCCTTAACTTCGAGTACATATTGTTATTCAAACCTAAAGCTTAAACTAGCAAAAAACATGAAAAAAGTAAAAATATTTATCAAAAAAATATTCTAAATCAAATGTTAAGTAAATAGAAACCTAACATAGAGGAAAAGGAATTTGCATTCAAAATTTACTGAAATGATCAATACATATGTATATATATATATATATATATCCAAAGTTTGTTCCTTCTTAAAATATTATGCACCAATGTTATTTTTAAACTCAATGATATGTGTTTAAAATATTTCAAGTTTTTCCATGCACGCACATAAACTTTCAACGATCTTACATACATCCAATGCAAAATGATTCCGTAGTTTG
Source organism: Trichonephila clavata (assembly GCA_019973975.1). Lineage (NCBI taxonomy): Eukaryota > Metazoa > Arthropoda > Arachnida > Araneae > Nephilidae > Trichonephila > Trichonephila clavata. The sequence continues at coordinate 48,910 of BMAO01038318.1, read as the reverse complement.
TCACACGTCTCTCAATGATTCTGTTGCATGGAGCTCTGATTCTCCGTGATGCCATTTTTGGATTGAAATATGTTTATTTTCAGGGTCCTTTTCCTTTCGGTGAAAACTGGAAATTATACGGACCTATCTTGGAAGACAAAGAGGCTGACAAAGTACGAATGATCAAAAGACCTGATATCAAGTGAGAAGAATAGGAGAGTGCGTTATTGTGATTGAGTTGTCAAATGCCTAATGCCATTGCGCCGTATGTTTGTGCTTATTGGTGATGGTTGCGTCATGCGTAGCGTATCGGTGATGCCTGCGATTATGGATATCGCTCAGAACTACTTTGACACTCTTACATTGCTTTCGTAGTCCTTGGGGAAATTGGACGTGATAGATTCCCGAGGGCTTATTGAATCTTTTGGATTGTTTCCACTATGGAATCGTCAAAATTTACTCAAAACTTAATGCATTAGCGTTGTGTAAGTTTTCCCGTTTATTTTGTCAAAAAAAAAAAAAAAAAAAAAAAGACGGCGTTTACTTACATTTTCTTATTTGTCCCTCCGATTTGCTGATAGTTTTTGTAGGTACAACGAAATTAATTATTGAATACGTTTTCCAAAGAACGACTTCCATAACTAATTTAGTGTAGGCAGAAATCACTGCTTGCTTTTTTTAAATTTTGAACACATATTATATACGGTCGACTCTCAATAATTTGAAGTTGAAGGGACCAATGAAAAACATTCGAATTATCAAGAGTTCGAATTAAAAAAATCTCCCGAATTTTTTTCTAAAACATTTAAATTTTTAACTATTTTATAAAACAACAATTGCACATATGTATAAAATTACCTATAAATATTTTTTTTAAAATACATATTATACAGTATAAATATTATACAGAAGTTAAAAGTCATGTATTAAAATAATACATTTATGCAGTAATTATGGAACAGGACTTATTCAAACCCCACCAAATCTCTTCCATTCTTCACTGGAAATAAAATCATTTTGTACCCGGTTTCTTCAAATACTGTCCCAAACACTATTGGTTCTTCAAGGCAGGATCCAGTCCGATACATGCCCTATTAGGTTTCTCATTCTATAAATCACACAGATGAGCCATAAATCGTTATGTCAGTCCAGCACAAAAAACACAATATTCATCTGAGAAACCGGGAAACACAAAGAAGGCATCCCAAATAGTCATCAAAGAGACTACGTTACAGGGGAGACATGCAAAAACAATGCAACATAAAACATGGGAGCTCCAACCTGTTTCTACAGGACTCTAGATAGTATTGGAATTGTCGAGTTTTACAAAATAACTTCGAATTATTGCGTATTGTAGTCTGGCCAGCCCCAGATTTTTCTTCGAAATATTGAGTGTACCAGAACGTATTGTTTTTTACTTCGAAATATCAAGAGCTTTTCTAGGGGCTGAGCATATACTTCGAAATAGCGAGAGGTTTGTAAAATCGAAGGTTTAAATTAACGAGAGTCGACTGTATCTAGTTTTGTAAAGAAGATTTTCATAACAAAATTACCAATATAAATAAATTGCTCAATTCAGAAATTTTGTTGCAATGTTGTGTACCAGTGGTTTCCTGACTTATTGAGCCCATGGACTCCATTTTAACCCAAAGTCTTACCTATGAGCCTCCGAGTAAAATTACCTCAATGCATTACATAAAAATTATAAATTTACATTTGTTGATCTGAATGGGAAACGTCGACGTAAAAATAAAGTATAAATAAAGCATTGCAATATATTATCTAGTACTTTGTGACGGATAAAAAACTTTGACGGATAAATTATAACTTTGTGACGGATCTATACGCGACCTTCTACTAACAGTCCTTTTGGGTAAAAATTACCAATTTTCTCCTAAAGAAGGAAACGTGATATGCAAATTAAGTTTATTATATATATTCCTACGTCGCGAGTTAAAGCGTTAGTGAATTGTGAGTGGATTAGAAGTGAAGTGAATAGTGAATAGTTAGTGAATTGGCAGTGAAGAGAATAGGTAAATAAATCGTAAGAAAGTGAGAAGTGTAGCTAACAAGAGGTGAGAAGATATTTACAAGGGAAGATTACTAGAATTGTTTTAAAGTCCCTGTAAAAGATTATAACCAAGAAGTGTTAAAGTCAAGTTGGATTGAGTAGAAGACTGCATAAGTTCAGGTACTGTCACTTTATATTAAGTTAATGTTTAGAGTGTTAAAGTAGTAGTGTGGACATTAAACACGTAAGCTCTGTGTAAAGTAATATTAAGGAAGAGCCGCATTATTGAACACATTCTCCCCAAACGCAAATCTCGTCTCTTCTCTCTATTGCTTGACTGAATTATCCTATTCGAAGTGTTATTTGTGTTTGAGTCGATTATAATGATAAATGAAATAATTGGAATTTATCAGGTCGAATGGTTCTTTAATTCATTTCACACCTTTAGCTGGGTCACAGGGTAGAATGGATTTAAACTCGTTGCAACTTTTGTACATTAAAGTATAGAAACACATTTTTTTGCCAATGAGATGGGTGAACCTATGAGATTGATCTTTTTTAATAATACAAAGAGAATAATATTGCTTTTTGTAGAAAATTATGAAAAATTGTTTGCGTATATTTCACATACCAGGATCAGGTACAAAACGAAACGAAACGAAACTTTTAAATATTTGTAGGAGTTTTTTATATTGTCATTTCTTAGACAAGTTATTGAATGTAGCGGGCAGATTCTTTTACCATTTAAACCTGCATAAACGGTCGTTCACGTGATCAGCCCGACTGCTTGTGGTGCTTGTCATAACTTGTACTTCATGCACTTATTGTAAGTGGATTACAAATATTTTGTTTTATATTAATTTTTCATGGATCTTCTAACGTTTTTCACGCCACCTCCAAAATAATTTTAATTCCCCATCGTCCTCCTCTTTAACATTTACAAGGACCCCATGGGTTTATTATAGCTACTTTAGAAACACATAATGTACATATTACTCTATCTCTCTACGCATGACATATCATAATAACACATATATTTATGCAGCAATTTTTTGCACAGTATTTTTTCTTTCATACATTTCATAATGCATTAAGAAATCGTTTTCTTTTTACTGCAAAAAATTCCTAAGGCTTCAAGATTTTAAATATTTTGAAGGATTTCTAGCTTTTTAGCATTTACAATCCATATTAGAGAAGTCACTTAAGAACCCTTCAAACTGAATTTAAAAAATGCATCAAAAACAATAACCAAATTGTCACATTATTAGGAAAATCAGTTTTGCCTCCCATCCGGTTATAGTGGTTAGAGACGCTGACTGCAGTGCTGTAAGGTCTGGGTTTGAATCCCGGAGAAGGCATGGATGTTTGTGTTGTAAGCCTTCTTTCCTTTGTGATGTGTGTGTTTCATCTGCTATGTAAGCTCCCGTGTGATACTTTGTGGTGCACGGGGTTATACATGTTCTCAATAAAAAATCAGTATTATTTATCAAAATAATAGTCTCAAACGTATTATTATATGCATTGCTTATATGTTATTAATCGACTAAAATTTGAAATAACGACTAATGGTAAAAATATTAGGGGTAAATATTGTTCGAAAAGAAATGGTAAATGAATTTTTGAATAATTAATACCGTAGTTAATATAATTCTGAATTATCTTTTCATAGAGAGATTTCCTCTAACTGTGTTTTGCACACAAACTTCAGGTTTGCTTCGGGCATTTTTAACGTTCTTAATATTTGATTATTTTTTTACGTAGAAAGTTGTTCTTTTTATTCTGGTTCATTAATTTATATGCAGGACGCAGGTGTTATTTTATTTTGGTAGAGTATTCTCTAATTTAATTGGTTTTCCTTTTTTGCTTGAGAGGATGCTTATCTTTTCATTAAGGGCTATATCTTCCAACTTTATATTTTGTTTTTCTAGGGGCTTAATTTTTTTGTTAAAACAGCGATAAATTTTTCGAAAATTCTAAGAAAATTTGGTTTATTATTCATTATTATTTTTACGTACTTGTACGTATCACTTCATTTTTTACCTTTACGAGTATGTTTTTCTCATTTTGTTTCGCAATCTCTTAAGTCTTTATAAGCAATAGTTTAATAATGGGATTATATAAATATTTTTGAAAACTTTTTCTTTCGATTAAAGAGAAGATTTCCTTTCGATAGATATTTTCGAACTAGACATTTTACTTTAGGAAGGAGTTCTGTGTTTCCGTAATTTTTTTCGGGTTAATATAACAAGGCAAAAAAAAATTACTTTCGGAATAAAAAGTTTGAAAATAGTTAAAAAAATAAAAAATGGACACGCACAAAAAATTTTTAAAAAATTTGACATGCCTACTAAACATATATGTATGTAAAAGTTTGCTTTGATTTAAACTTCGAATAAACTTAATTTTTTGTGCTTTGATTTTAATATGTTAAACTAATGGGATTCTCCACCAAATTTTAATTACTAATAAAAATTTTAGATATTTTGAATTTGCTTAAGAAATTTCTTTTTGATTATTTTACTTATGATGGGAGGCTTGGAGGCTGGGAAGCTTGGATGCTGATCGGTTTTGAAGATGGCCTCCAATACACATGTAATTTGTGTATTCCCCTTGTTTACAGGATGTGGTCGGATTCCTGAACCGGGGGCCCAGCGCAGGCTGTCACTGAGTTTTCAACGGTCATGAAAGTTGAATGGACTCATAAATTTAAGGAGAAACTTTATTTTGTAACTTTGCGCTTGGTCTCGGACCAATGACTAGGCGAGACCGAAGGGCATGCGGATGCAAAAAGGGGTAATTTGCCCTCACTTAAAAACAGGCGCCGAGGCAATTTTCGGCAGATTTTTCACTCTAACAATGAGAATTTGACCCCCTGATTTTTAGGAAACTTAGAGCACCGTCCGGGACCATGCCAGCCTCCCATCACCTCGCTTCCGTTTCAGATAAGTGAAACTTCTTTTGCTTGTTTCAATGTTTTTATTCTTTTGTTAATCTAACTTTCGTAATGTGTTTTAAATTGCAATAAACAAATTTAATTTAAATTTAATCCGAGTAATGTCATTAGTTGCGTCGTCTCCAAATAATTAATTAGTACTAGCCACTATCATGATGCGGATCAAGTTAAATAAGCGAACCTCGGTAGTTGTTAAGATGTTAGTTTAAAGTAAAATTAGTCAGCGCCGCATCACTTAATACCAAATCATGCATCATAATTAGAAAAAAGAAAAATTAAGTTTTTGAAAAGTACCAGAGTTTTTCCTCTGAGAAGAGAATGTCTCTTTTCATGAAATAAAGTTATCTAATATAATATTCGTCTTTTCATACAGAGTGTAAATGATTTAAATTCGTTTGATGTTAAGATCATAAAATAATTTTAAAAAAAAATAAATCCGTTTTGGTCTTTTTATGAAGTGACGAAGCAAAGTAAAAAAGGGGAAAAAAATAATTGCAACTTTCTAATTGCTTTCTAAATTTCTGAAATATATTTTCCCCAAAAAAGTTGAAATGAATTTTAAAAAGGTTAGATTAATTTGGATAATTACACGTTTTTAGTATAATTATTGCAAATATGCTCTTTTTTTAGATGAAATGAATACGCTTTGTAAGTATTAGTTAATAAAGTATTAAACGGAAAAATTCCTAAAAATCAAAACAATTTCAATAAATTACTAAACTGTTATAAAAAAAGCATATTTATTAAAGGAAAAAATATTTATCTCATACACAGCTATGGAATATAATACTAATTTTTCTTTTGGTTTGATTCCCTCAGGAAGTACTACATATATTTTATTAAAATTAGGTATGCAAATTAGATAGGGCCGAAAAAAATTATTTTTCTTTTCCAATCACTATACTTATAAAAAATACCAAGTAAAGAGATAAAAAAAAATTTCAAATCAAAAGTGTCTTTCTCTTTCTTCAAAAACTCTTTCTAATAGTTAAAGTATTTTAACTTTCAGATTTAACACTCACTGTTTTATTACAAAAGTTACGGTCCCTTATGTTAATATAATCACTGATTTTTTAAGCAATTTCATATAATAACTATGATAAAGTGCTCAAGTTTTTGTAAAAATTAAAATATCTCTTAGCCTGAAGGTAATTTCAAAAATGATTAACATAGCAACACATCAGAATTGAAAGATTGAAAATCTGTTAATAAACTTTTGGTACAGAATACATCATTTTTTGTAAATTTTTACCGATTTTTTCCTATTTTAGAAATAATAATTTCTTTTTCTCTTCTTAATTTTAGTATATTTTTCTTAAAATGTACTGAAAAAATCTGAAAACCACAAAAAATCCCCATATCTCCATTTTTTTTTTAAAAAAAAGTTGTCGCAAGTAGTCGGATACCTTAAACAAAGTTGAAAAATGTGAATACTTAACCATAATGTGATGTTCCTTTCAAGCTTTGGGCTGTCATTAAGAGAAAACGTCCAAGTCTATTGAGCAGAAGAGTGCTGATTCATCAAAATAACGCACGTCCTCATTCAGATCAATTAACTCGGGATAGAATTTCCACAATTTCATCGTCCGGAAATGCTACAACATCCGCCTTACAGCACAGAGTAAGTCCCAAATGATTTTCATCTTTTGGTCCATTGAAAAAACATCTTGGAGGCAAACAATTTGCAGATGACAACGACGTTCTACATAATATCTTGCTGTGGATGGGACAGCAACCCAAATAATTTTATGCAGCTGGAATTGGGCCTCTGATAAAATGATGGGATAAGTGCATCAACATTGATGTAGCTTATGTGGTTTTTTGTTGTTGTTTTTCCAAGTAATTATAATGTAAAATTATTATTTTATTATTTCTTGTGACTTACTTAATGACTTTCCCTCGGATTTTGCTAAACGGGCTCTTATATGCACAACAGAGAGTGGGTCGCAAAGCAATATATATTTTTACTCTCTCAAGTAATATAGTAACCCTTAAAATTTGGGTGCGAATGAAACTCTCGAAATTCAAGAAGCTCTTTCAATCCAGTTACACTTCGCTGTATTGAGCAAATATCGACTTTCACGGGATGATATTAATCGGATATTTTCTCAACAAATTAAGTCTTGTTAAACTGTTATTCCAAAAATTGTACGCATTACTAATCGTTACAATAGTTACCATAAAATCTCTAGAAATCTGCACTCGATATCTCATCAAATATCTTGAGGATTCACACTTCATTAAATATTCTAAATATGTTGATATAGTTACTCATTTTAATTGTTTTCTTTTAAAATTCAATACTCGGTTGTTGACAGATCATGAGAAGGAACGAATGGAGAAATTGGAACACTTCAAAGAAAATATTTTTATCTAAATGCATACGTACGATTATGCTAGCGCATTCATCACGTAAAATTTATATGCTTGTTTAGGAAGCATTATTTTATCTTTTGTTCAATATTTTTCGAAAAATCTGTCTACATATATAATTTTTAATTTTAAAGACAAACAAAACATACCTTTATTATACATCATTTATCTTTAACATTTTAATGGCTATTTCCTTAAATGTAATTTTTTTAAATTGTTGAAAATCTTAATACTGAATAAATTATATTTTAGTAATAATATCTGAAAATCACAGAGTTATCTATCTAATAATACAAAAATCAATTATTTACAAACGCTTTTCAGGCTCTTTGTAAGATGAGTTCAAAGAGAATTTCATAACATGAATAGCTTACATGTCTTTAATATTTCATCCTGTTATAAAAATATCAAATTGTGATTTGATTGAACATAAAAGAAAACACATTTAGTATTGCATGGCTTGACATAAATCCCACTTGAATGTGCTAAATTTAGATTTGATGACAGTGCTAATATAAATCAACTGCTCTTTGGGAGCAATTGATTTATTATTTATCATCAAACATAGTTTGCAACGTTGAAGTGTGTTTTGTTTAAAAGTAAGAAAGCTACGTGAAAAAAAATTTGTTCTCTTAAGATTGAAATACTCTTAAACTTCCATTATCAACATTTAAAATTTTATATTAATGAAAGAGTTAGAGATGGAAGAATATTTATTAATTTATCTCCTTCATATTTTATCAACATACGTGTCTATAAATTTGATATGGTGTCAAGTCTCAAAATATTACTTCATTATATAAAAGTATTTCTTTTGTCTATTTGTATCATTCTCTCTATATACATATATATGAGTTTCTAAAGATAAAAATTTAACAAGTTTTTCGAGGCTCAGTAATAATAAAATTTCTAGTACATATCAAGGAATGTAACAAATAATAGCTATCGAAGGAACATAATGGAAAAAATGTGAAAAAATAAACTTTTGCTAATTTGTGAATACGTTTTGTGTATGATTGTTAATCTTTAATTATTTTAATAATTTTGTTGACGAATTCAAAGAAAGTCTAAAAACATGTTGTAAAAGTTCTATACCCATTTAATTAAAATGCTAGGAGTTGGTGAATGGAAATGAGATTGTCCCACCATTGTTGAGTCTGTTTAAAGCTGAGTAATTAGTGTGTATTAGACAAGTTGCAGGTTAATTGCTAGTTATAACATCCAAGCCATATTTGGGTTTTAGCCTTTTCGGTCCAAAATGAAAGTAATGCTGTGTTGCAGGCAGTTTTATCTCACATAAAGCAATAATATCCACAATTATGGTCCAAGAACGTCTTCATTATACGGGTCCCTATGTAAGACGACACATTTCAGCGTTTCTTGCCAAAAGTAAACCAAATTAGTATAATATTGAACGTCGCGAATTTTTCCAGTTTCTCATTTGGTCGCAGACAATCTGCAAGGTAAATGACGTTTAAATCTACGTTCAAAATTTGAATGCTCTTTATTCAGATTTTGAAACTAGGTTTGAGAATGTTTTGACTATGTAATGCCACATTAGACAACGGGAATCATAAGGTAACTTTAAAGAAAATAAATGTTATATCACAAGAGAAACTTATTGGAACAAGCTAAATGAAAATCTTAAAGTTAAGATTAGAAACTGATGTTAGCAATTTTGGCTTTAAAAAGACATACCTCGAATTATAGAACATCACGAGACACTTTTTAATTGCTTTTCCTAGTGAGCAAGAGTTTCACCTTGGTTGCCAATTTCAAAGGGGAAAAAAAAGACTGGGCATTACTAACCAAGGAAATTTAGGGTTAAACTCGACAAGATTGGTGCCAACTATTGAAAATTTGTCATGGAAGCGAGAAATTTATCCCTCCCATCAAAAGCATTTTTTTTTGTTGCTCAGTTATTTATGCAACAGTTATTTTATGTTTTATTAAATTTAAATTTAAAATTAATTAACATGTGTTTCTTAATTTTTAAACACTAGACATAACTATATTTAAAAATTTAAATCTTTTAAAGTAAGTAGCTCTATACCAGCTGTCAAAAAGGCATTTAAGTTGATACAGGTGCCAGAATTTAACATTATGTAAGCAGGGTTCTACCCAGAGACAGAAAAACATGGCAAGGAGTGTATGAGACAATAAACTTTGGGAGCCTCTGATTTAGATATTCCCACTTATGTTGGGCAAATAAACATTTTCCCTGAATCAAGCAGTAATCGTATTCTGTACTCTTAACAGACGAATCCATGTTCACACTGGTGAGTGATTCAGAGTGTGTGTTTCTTTGGAGGGAGCAATACACTAGGTCAGCATTTCTCAAACTGTGGGGCGTGCCCCCCTCCCCTAGGGGGGCGTGATGACTCTGCGAACGGGGCGAGAATATTGAAAAGAAAAAAACAAAATATTATTTTAAAAAAATTGATTTACTGAAAGTAAACAAACAAAATGCATTCTGACATAATACAAAATAAAATTTACATTTACACTTATAAATATATCTGTACTGTACAATGTATTTTATAATTAATTTAAATACCAAGTTAAGAGAAAAAGTTTAATAATTACCAGTAACCTCATGGGCCTTTCACATATATAAAATTGCATACAAAAATTAACACTTTTCTTAATAATTTGTAAGGTTTTTAAATAACCCCTTAGCTGCCGATTAAAAGTTACGCGATTCGCTCCCCAATGCCTTCGTTTTCCACGTAGGAGTGCGTATGTGATGCATTGGGGTGGGTGGGTGGAAGAAAAGGAATAAAAATAAGCAAATTCTCTGAAATAAGTAAATCTTTCGCAAACACTTTTCTTTTTATTGTATAAAAGGGATCTTTTATTGCATACCAAAGCCTTCGGAATAATTTTATGGATAACAGTGTACAGAAAAGATCGCACTTTGGAAAGACGTATATGTACGTCCAGGGAATGTAACACATGCGTTGTGCGAGACGTATATATACGTCCGGGAAATGTAACACAAGGGGTGATATAGACGTATATATACGCCGGTGGAACTTAGGAGGTTAAAGTCGTATTGTAGCTTTTGCGTCAAAGTATAGTATTATTGAGTTTTTGCATTGTTATTTGTATGAAAGGGGGTGCGATGAAAGTTATGATTGAATATTGGGTCACAATATTGAAAGTTTGAGAAGCACTGCACTAGGTATAACCAATCCAACAATATCAGGAGACACATTTATAAAGCTGTTACAGTCATGTTTCGTGCAGCGTTGGTCATACCGTCCAACACGTGTTCTCCAAAGAAAAACTGTTACTGGTGTGAGTTATCGAGACAAGTCCCTTGATCCATATGTACAAATATATATGCCTGTTGGTAAAGAATTTATTCTAATAAATGATGATGAATGTCCTTACTGATCAGTGCAAATTGAAGACTATCTTGAACACCCCAGTCGAGTGAATAAAATGGTCAGCTAAATCTCCATATCTAAATTCGATAGAACATATTTGGAACTATCTTGGTAGACAAGATTTTATTTTCAGTTTTGCTCTAAGTTTTTTATATGAGCTGGAACTAGGACAACATTCTATTTCCATGCCCAACTTTAAAAGCTGAGAAAGTCAATGTCAACAATGGATTATAGTTAAAAGAGGACACATTTCGTATTAGAGTTCTTTCTTGTAGAGTTTGTATTGGGTCTTTTCGGTTTCTTCTACTAATTCTATTAGGAAAAATATTCTTTAACTGAGATTTTATGTTAAAACCCGCTTACAGTATAGATGATTTTTTGCAAATCCAACTACTATTTAAGTGCATGTAGTTCATTGTGTGAGTTTACTGTTTAATCGTTGATCATTAAGCTTGAAATACAAGTATTAGAAAAGTTGAACAGCGACTGGATGTCATGCGTCCTGAGATTAATAGTAGATGAGAATCCACAAGGAATTGAGTAAGTAATCAACCTTAGAGCTGACTGAGACATTGGGCTGCTAGAAGGATCAAAACAATGAGATTCAACTCCAGATAAGTGAATTTCAACAATTTTGTATATCCGTTTAGGGGTTAGGATTTCAGATTGCTCCCAGGGTTAAGCTATAAAACTATATATCTCATTAAGTGTTAGTTATAGAATAAAAGTAGCTATTTTTATGATCATGTGTGTCTGCTTCTTCCTTGATCTCTCTTACAACCACGACCGTCGCGTCACGACAAATTTCTACGACATTGTACCACATAAAACTGTTCTAAATAGATGCACAGCACTGATTTCTCTAAGAATGGATTTTTCTGTCATTAGTTGCTTTTTGTCATTTTGCCTTTTATCAATTGCAATTTTTTGTGTCATATTCAATAAAAAAAACAGATTAGAGTTTCCCGAAATTGAATACAGAAAGTCTGAATCTTAACTTTCGGAGGCCAGGTTATACATTTATATATATGTGGAAAGAGAGTGAAAGACAGAGATAATATTCGGGACAAAATTTAACGAATCAATTGACCTACACAAAATTGACTTTTTCTATCAGCGTGCCATGGAATCGGCTCAAATAAGGGGCAGGGAAATTAATTAATAACATGCTTGGACAGAATGAATATCAAACGAAAAACAGTAGTTCAGTTTACTTGGATATTATGACCAAATATCATAATTAGAGTAATTATTGATTCAATTAAGAATAATGTAATTAAGATTGCTCAATATGGCTGCATTCATACACTTGTAAGCCTTTAAAATGATGATCAACATATTAAGATTTCAGCATTTGATATATTCTAGTGTGATGCAAAAAAGGAAGCGTTACATTGGCAATTTATTCATTCGTAATAGCAGCAAAATGCTATTTATAAGGGTTATGAAAATAACCACCGTATACCTATTTCTATCTAAATATCTCTCTATATATAACATACACCTGTATTTCTCCCGTAAACTTTTACAATCTATTTTACAAAACAATATCAATAACCTTATTGAGAAATCTATTAAACGGCATAAGCAAATAAATAGGACGTTTAGTACTTTGAAACAATGTTTGACACTCCAATATGAGTCCTATGTCTCATTTAGATTTCTAGCAATTTGTGATCAAAGATTTTAAGTAAATAATATATATATTATAGACACTGAAGAGCCTAAAAAAACCTGGTACACTCATGCATATGCAAATAAAGAGATATGGACCCAATCAAAGTACTGCGCTGCGGTCGGCAAAGCCTACACTCAAGAGCCAAAACATTATGACCACCTGTCAATAAGGAGTTGGCCCACATTTGGCGCGCAACACAGCTTCAACCCGCCTTGGCATGGATCCCACAAGTCCTTGGTAGATGGCCGGAGACAGATTGTACCAGATGTTTAAGCAACGGTCACGCAAATCCGAGATATTGCGAATTGGTGGTCTTTGAACTCTGAGCTGCCGTCCTATGACATCCCAAATGTCTTCTATCGGATTGAGATCCGGCCAGTTAGGCGGCCAGGACATTAACTGGAATTCCATATCATGTTCCTGGAACCACTCCAACACAATTTTAGCCTTGTGACACGGGGCGTTGTCCTGTTGGAACGTTCCATTTCCAGCTGGAAAAACAGAGGCCATGTAAGGGTGCAACTGTTCCAAAATGATGTTCAGATACCCTGTAGCTTTCATGGTCTGCTTTACCACAACCACGGGTCCCAGAGACGCCCAAGAGAACGTCCCCAAAGCATAATACCGCCACCACCGGCCTGTGTATGACCTACTGTACATTGAGGGAGTAACTGTTCGCCTGGAAAACGGCGTATCCTGACACAGCCATCGGCGTGATGAATGACAAACCATGATTCATCTGACCAGGCAACTCTCTCCCACTGATCCATGGACCATTCGTGATGTTCCCGGGCCAGCTTGGTCACCAAAGGCACACGAGTGGGACGTTTGCTGCGTAGCCCCATATCCAACAGTGTCTGCTGAACAGTGTGCTCCGATACTATTCTACTTGACCCTGCATTATATTGAGCTGTCAGCAGAGCCACTGTCTGGCTCCGGTTTTGCTTCACCATGCGATACAGTCTCCGACGACCTTTTTCTTTGATAGCGTAGGGACCTCCAACACTATGTCGTATACTGCTGGTTTCACCGTCATTCATCCACTTTGCATAAGTACTAACAACTGTAGATCGCGTACAACCCACGAGTCGTGCAGTTTGGGAAATACTTGTTCCGAGCCATCGAACCATTACAATCTGCCCTCTATCAAAGTCGCTTAAATCCGCAGCCTTTCCCATCACACACAGAAGTAAGTGAAAAAGAATGATTCTTCAGACTCTCCAGCAGCAGTTAAATACCACTTCAACCTGATCACGGGCCTTCCACGTCATCCAGGCGAGTTCATTGCAAAATGTAGGGGTGGTCATAATGTTTTGGCTGTTGAGTGTATAAAAGACAGAGAATGTGTGTCACAATTGTTAGATAGGTTACTGCTGCTACAATGTCAGGTTATCAAGATTTAAGTGAGTTTGAATGTGGTGTTATAGGCGGCGCATCTCCTAGGTAGCGATGAAATTTGGATTTTCACGTACGACCATTTCACCAGTATGCCATGAATATCCAGAATCGGGTAGAACATCAAATCTACAACATCGCTGCAGCCGGAAAAAGATCATGCAAGAACGGGACCAACGATGAATGACGAGAATCATTAAGTGTGACAGACGTACAACCCCTCCGCAAATTGCTGCTGATTTTAATGCTGGGCCATCATCAAGTATCACCGTGTGAACCATTCAACGAAACATCACTGATATGGGCTTTCGTAGCCGAAGGCCCTCTCATGTATCCTTGAGCGCAAAGCTTTATGCCTCGCCTGGGCCCGTCAACACCGACATTGGGCTGTTAATGACTGGAAACACGTTGCTTTGCCTGACGATTCTCCTTTCCAATTGAATTGAGCTGATGGAAGTGTACGGGTATGGAGATAGCTTCATGAATCCATGGACCCTACATGCCAATAGGGAACTGTTCAAGCTGGTGGAGGCTCTATAATGGTATGGAGCGTGTGCATTTGGCTTGATATGGGAGCCCTGATACGTCTAGATACGGCTCTGATAGGTGACAGGTACGTAAGCATCTTGTCTGATCACCTGCACCCATTCATATCCATTGTACATAGCGACGAACTTGGGGAATTTCAGCAGTACAATGCGACACCCCACACGCCCGGAATTGCTAAAGAGTGGCTCCAGGAGCACTTTTCTGAACTTATACACTTCCGCTGGTCACCATAATCCCCACACATGAACATTATTGAATATATCTGGGATGCCTTGCAACGTGCTGTTCAGGAGAGATCTCCACCTCCTCTTACTTCTTCTGATTTATGGACAGCCCTGCAGGATTCATGGAGTCAATTACCTCCAGCACTACTTCAACAATTAATCGAATCTATAACATGTCGTGTGGCGGCACTTATGAGTGCTTGTAGGGGACCTACACGATATTAGGTAGATGTACCAGTTTTTTTGGCTCTTCAGTGTATATGTATATATTCTGTTTCACAAAATTTTTCTGAAACCGGATTTAATTGCAATATGTAGGCAAAACCTCCTTAAAATTTCGCAACAAACTTCCTCAGAAATTTGAACATTATTGAAATTAAAATTCAGTTTATAGATGTTTTTTAGGAAAATATTTTTATAAATATCCTATATATATATATATAAAAAAAAACAAGCGACAATTTTCTTCGATAGCTACCAATTTTCTTTTTCAATATGTTGATTTGTATAGTATATGTCCAAATTATATTAACTAGTGTTAGTAATAAAATTTTATAGTACCTTTCTTTTTATATGTTATTTTATAGTATATTAAATTATATTAATAGTGTTCGTATAAAATTCAAGTCTCTCTAATGTATCTTTAGGATATATTACATACTACAGAAAAGTTCATTTAAAACTAATTTACAACCTTTAAACGAAATTTCAGATCAATTAAACAAAGAAGTTAGAAGAAAAGTTAATATTATTCTGTTAAATTTTCGTAAGAAGTTTTTCTTTCTCAATGTTTCGAAAATCAAATCATCATTTACGTTGATGATGATGATATGCAGGAGGAAGAAATAAAAAAAAACTGTCCAAGTCATTAGTATTTTATGATGGTTAATGAGCCAAGTAATTTGTGTATCGGAGCACAAGTTTTTAACTTCTAACAAATGTTTCTCTTTGTGCCATGGCGTAGATGATAGCTTTCTTCTAATAACTACACATAAAAATATAAAATATATGGTATATTAAAATGAGCCAAGTATGAGTTCTTTATTAAAAAGACTTCAGTTATTTCGAAAATTGTTTCATTAATTAATTTTTGGAAGATAATTAATGTTAAAATCTATTTTTCTAAAAGAGGTATTGATTTATGTTAGAAAATTTGTCCAGAAGTAATTCTATTCATACTGTTTTACATATGTATTCATTTTACACACATAAAAGCCTAGAATTAATTCATTTATGCGCATTAATAATTCAAACCCTGTATAAAATATATGTGATCTAATTTTAAAATATACGAAACAGTCAAAGTACTGTTATATATTTACTAAAATATCACATGAGAGTATAATCATTTTTATAAAAGACCTATATTTCAGAATAAATAATTTAGAATTATTTAAAATATTATTTGTATACAATATTAGTATATTTTTACTTTAGAACACTTTTTAATTAATGGATTTTTTTGCGCAATTCTAATTCCTTTTCGTAACTCTCTCCTTCGTCCATAACGATATATAAAACAAGTAACTATAATGCATCATAAATACAATCTCTCTGCCTAGAAATGTTCATAAATTTTCTATTCGGTAAGAATTATCCAAAGTTTAGTTAGTAACATATGATACCTGAAATTAAAAAAAAAATTAATGCCAAAATCTTTATATTTATGTAGTTCAAATAAAAAAAAATCATTAGAGTCGGTATAAAGTCTTGTAAATTTGAAAATGCTGATATTTTGTTATAAAAGTTTATATTTTAGGTATCCTTTTTGAAATGTTAATACTTTTTAATGAAAGAAGGATATGAAGGTTTTCAATGCATTCATTACAGTTTTTCAGTATTCTAATAGCAGAAAAAGATATACTACGCAAATCGGCTATAAATATCAGAATATATTCTTTACTACCATTTCGTTTTAAATAAACTTTTTTTGATAAATTTATAAACTTGATTAAATATTGAATTTTTTGGACATTCCACACAAGTAGCATTTAACATTTTACACTCAGCTTATAGATTTACATATTTGAACTGAATTGTATCCCCTTAGAAAGAATAAAATTTACTTTTATTTCTATTTCTTTAACAATCAGTTTCGCTGTCGTTTGTAGCACACTGGTATGTCCACAAGACGTCCGTTATTGTGTTTACCTTTATTTAGAAATCATCGCCGGTTACATAAAATAGAACATTAAAGGGCCCATTTGGCCAACTGAAGCACCCAGCAATAAATTTATAAATAAATCAGCTTATGCTTGCAAACCCGTGATAGTGAGATTAGAGTCTGCAGACCCCATGTAGGGAGGTTTTTTAGTTGTTGATTTATACATCGCCCTTTTGACACCGCACTAGGTAGTGAGGTGTTTGACTGTGTTTGATTTATTCTTGAACATCCCCAGGATTGTCAATACATCAACCAGCCAATGTTATATATCTGAGGCACTGGAAATCGCGTTGTACTCTGTTACCCTTAGAGCATTCCAATAAGAAAATCAAGAACATACATGGAACGTATCATGTGAGTCTTCTTTCGTCCACGGTTTATATTGCAGCTAAGATTTCTAGTATTATTCTTTATCTATCACCTGTCTAAAAATTTTGCGAAATGAATGGTTCCGTATATCACCCACTCCTAACCTAAAATAACTTTCTCAATCATTGGAGGCATTACGGTTGTTATATTCAGCAAGTCATCCAAAATCTCTTCTATTCCTGTTAAAACATGTAGAAACAATTGCCAGAAGTGTCGGCAAAACTTAATTAACTTTGCGGAAAACCAATAGTTTTAATTTAGTTTAATAGTTTTAATTAATAGTTTTAATAGCCATTGAACTGATGCTGAAAACATATAAATAGAGAGGGCTATAGCGGGACGTTGAAAATAGTTAATGATTATTTGTTAGTGGCGAACGTTTAGTGAAACCTAAGTGTGCCTCCACGACGAAATAAGGAGAAATTCCAACAACTTACGGTGTTTGAACGGGGCGAGGATTATCGGACTTCGAGCAGAAGGATTTTCCATCGTGCAATAGGAGCTCGTGTGCTGCGGAACAGTTCTACAGTGATGCGAGTTTGGAAACAGTGGACCGACGGACACCGAGCAACTCGAAAAACTGGAAGTGGGCGACTGAAGGCGACGTCAGCGTGACGATCGACATGGCGGTGGATGACTGTACAGCTTCCTCCTGGCGGCAGCCCGTTGGTCAACTGCTACAGATGCACTAATGTCAGCTTCGTCAATTTGTTGACGTCTACTGCACCGTGGATTGCGTGCAAGTGTGCCTTTATACAGGATCCCTCTTACGCAAACCATCGACGGCTGCGGCTACAATGGGCTCATGATCACAGATCCTGGCAAGCGGATTGGCACCAAGTTGTCTTTTCGGATGAATCACGCTTCAATTTGTGGGTCATTGATAGCCGCATTCGTGTTAGACGCTATGCCGGTGCCTTCCAGAATGCGTTACAGAAAGACATAGTGACCTAACACCCGGAGTTATGGTTTGGGGTGCGATTTCGTGTCATGGACGATCCACTTTGCTACCAATTGAGGGTAATCTCAATAGCTACAGGTACGTCCGTGAAGTGCTATAGCCCGAAGTCGTTCCTTCAAAGCATTCCTGGAGCTATCTTTTAGCAGGATAATGCACGCCCACAAATTTTAAAGACTGTTCGAGACTTCTGTTCAGCCCAACTCATGCAACTTTTCCCTTGGCCTGCTTATTCGCTGGATATATCGCATATTTAGCATGTGTGGGATTTGGTTGATCGGCATCTCGCTCGTGATCCGCGTCTTAAAGCTTCAAAGGACGAACTTTTGGTGCGCATACAAGCGATATGGAATTTTTTTCTAGAAGCAGACATTCAAAATCTGTTTGACTCCATGACACTCCGTATAGTAGCACTTATTACAGCACGTGGTGGCTACACCAAATACTGATTTCGAACACTTAATATTGTTTTTTTGCTTTGAAAATTTCAGCATTTATTTGAACTAATATAAGTCGTTTGTGCATTACATTTCATTTTATTTTGATGATTCCTTCATGGCGTTGCACATTTTAGAAACAGCAGTTTATATATATATGAATATGTAAAAGTGTTTAATTTTTGAAACATATTCTACATTGTCAATTTTCATTTGGCTACAAATACTTAAAAGAAATATTAACAGAAGTTCAGTTAGTAAGCTGTAAAATAAATCATCCCAAAAAATTAGCGTTTCATGGATTTTTATGAATTGTTTTTAATATTTATTCTATATAATTGTTTCATATTCCTAACTTTTGGACATTCTATTTTCATGCGATATGCGCATCTTTATGCTTCTATTTCAGCTAAAATTTTCAAGAAATCGTTGAGGAATAAAATGTGACATTTTGAATAACCGGCTTTTGAATTGTAATTGTACAGCATGTTAACGATTAGAACGTATTATCAAGAAATACGTATGCAGTAAATTCTCTGTCTTCTTATATGTAAAAGAATATCTGTATTGTGGTTGCATTCAAATCATAAGCAATAATCCACTTTATGCTAAGCTGTCGGTTATATTCCAATAATTTAAACACAAGTTTTCGGAAATTTTTAATATATAGTTCAAAATAACTTTCTTAAATATTCTCTTGAATATTCATCAAACAAAGAAAAAATATAATCACACATTTTAGTGATATGATCCGAGGAAATTAATTTAAAGTCTTTTGTTTACCATGTGTGCATTTTTTCTATCGATTTAAGTACAATAAAACAATGAAAACTGATCCAGTCTGTTCCTCATTTTTATATTTCTAACTATAACAAATATATTTTTCATACATTCCGATTATATTAATTGTATTTGAATTTACTTGAACATGTAGACAGTGATAGTTGTAGCCTTCTATTTAATAATATAACTCCGTAACGATTAGAGAACTTTTTCTTAAATAAGCTTTGATTAGTTTTTAAATTCATGATTAAATCATATTTCCACAAAATTAATTAGAGTAGAACCTTTCTGGGCTTTTTGAAACACTGATTATGATTCATTTTATAAAATCAAACAATTTATTTACCAACGCTTAAGCGATTTAAAAGTTTTGTTTCAAATAAAGTTTTCAATTTAAAATTTAACTATCCTTGTAAGTACATTACTTATAAAATACATATTTTTTAATATAAATTATTAACATTTTTCATGGGTTCTTGTTTTCATTGAGAAATAAAATAAAATGCCGAAAATACTGAAACACAAATTCTATGAAAAGAAATTTGGATAAATATTTATAAAAAAAATTATATTGCTTCTTTTTAAGTTTTTTTTTAAAATTCTGTTTTGAAAAATATTGTGTCTTAGTTATTTATACATTTACACATCATAATTTTCCCAATAATCTTCCAAGTCTTAATCCCAAGCTGAGAAAAGGGATTTTTCCTCTTCGATCAAAGCCGCTTCCACCTCTTTATTTATCAACTCTCATAAACCTTCTTAAAAGATATTACAGAAAACTTTATGAAAGAGCATTACTTTAAAACCGGAACTCTTCCGTATCATTAGTGTAAGTGCTTCGGCATTCTTTGGAATGCTTTTACATTTATGTAAATATACTCAGGGGAAAGGAACGGATTATGCTGTTCAGCCAGTTTTCGTAATTGGTGTGAACAGGTGCATCAGCCATTCTGGTGAGTCAAAGAGAAGGCCGACGTAAAAGGCAGATTATGCATTAGTGGATTTTCAGATGAGAATATTAAACTTAGCAATCTTTCCTCATGACTTTTCAAGAGTCAACATAAGTGAACTGAAATTTCCAATACTTCAAAATATTTTAAGCGAAAGAAGAGTTTTCAGTGAAAGGTTAACTTAAAAGAAAATTTAAATAACTTGGATAAAGAAAAGTTGTTAACGTGTTTATTTTATAGCCAGTAATTGAAAACATGAGTGATTTAGGAGTCTAGTGACTCAGAAGTTTACAGATTGGTGTTAAGTTACTTATTTTCGGGCAAGTTGCTTTTGTTTTGCCTAGTTGTATGCTGTATTTTTCCGAAGATGCTCTTGAATAACCTCACAATCTTTTAAGAAATTCAGGATTTCATTTTAAATATTTTAAGTAAATAACGTCAGCAAAAGGACTTGAAGCACTCATTTTCCTTGTGTCAATGAAATAGAATTGCAAAATTTTTATGCGCTTAATGATTGCATATTTACAAATAACATACACAGGGGGGGGGATTTTTACACATCAGACCGACAAACTGGTAGGGTGTGTAGTGAGTACACAGACGACTTGAGGTCACATAGGAATACGCATGTTAAGGCATCCGACTACCCTAAAATTTTGAACTTTGCCAAACATTGACAACTTTTTATGATTTTATTTTGTAATCCATCTTATTAGCTCTATAAAAATATCAAGTTTAATATTTTCCTCTCTCTAGAACAAAAACTACAAGTGTTTTAGTAAAAGCAGATGCGTATTACTTTAAGCAAGATGTCATACTTTAAACGCGTTTTACTCGAAATGTGTTTTTTTTTAAAATGCTCAAAAGGGGACAGTGATTGCTAAAAGAAATTTTGAAAATAATTAACTGAAATTTTTTATATATGTTTAATATAATAGTAGGAGTTTTTTAACCTTTAAATTTTTCAATCACTGTTTTATTACAAAATTTAGTCTCTTTTGTTAATATAATCACTGTTTTCTTAAGCAATTTCGTATAATAACTAAGATAATGTGCTCCAGTTTTTGTACAAATTAAAATATCTCTTATCTTGAAGGTAACTTCCTAAAGAAATAACATAGCAAACATCAGAATTAAAAAATTGAATTTTGTTCATAAATTTTTGGTATAAAATGGGCCCCGTTTATTTTTTTTTTTTTTTTTATTTTTTTTTTTTGTAAATTTTCACCAATTTTTTCTCATTTTAGTAATAATAATTTTTTTATCTTCTTAATTTTAGTAGATTTTTCTCAAAATGTACTAAAAAAATCTGAAAACCACAAAAAATCCCCATTTTTTTTAAAAAAAAGTTGTTGCAAGTAGTCGGATACCTTAAATGGAATAAACTCCAAAGCAAAAAAAGAAAAAAAATCGTTGCAGATTTTCTTAAATTCAGTAATTTTCGTAAGATTGGATCTTTAATGGATTTCATTGTTTCTTTCAAGATAAATTTTTGTTGGTAAGTAGCAACGGTAGCCTAGAGGTTATGGTCACGAACTCGTGGCCGGTTTGTCCTGAAGCATGAAGAATCGCCACATAAAAGGTTTGTTGATTATTAAATGAGTCGAGGCCTAAAGTTCTCACATTGGTGTGGAGTGGTGGTCTGGATAGGGGAAATGCCTGCTCAGGTGTCTTTCTCATTCCTTAAGCACGGTCCCGAGTTACGAGGTTCATCGACAATAGTTCTCGTGGTGCTTTGTAGTGCGAAGTTTATAAATACTCACTCATCTGAGTTGTTGAAAGAGGCGTGCACCATTTACGCTACTTTGCGTGATTTCTGTCTTATGTGTATAATATGAGAACAGATTTATGTATTATGGGGACGACTACAAATAATTGATACAGATTATTAAAATTGGATTTAGTTTGTATTTAAATCCCTATAATGCAGCGTTTCTCAAACTGTGTGGCGCCCCCCTAAGAAGGCGTGATAACTGTACGAGGAGGGCGCCAGCATATTGAAAAATTGAAAACGAAATATTATATTTTAAAAGTTTTAATTTACTGAAAGTAAAGAAACAAAATACTTTCGGACATTCGCACTGATATAATACATTTACAAATGATCAGCATTGTGCAATGTATTTTATAATTATTTAATAATACTAAGAACAAGATAACTAATTACTAGAGACCCCATGGGCTTGTCATATATAAAGCAATATACAAAAAATAACACTCATCTTGATAACTTGAACGGTTTATAATTAATCCTTTAACTGCAGTTTGAAAGTTACGCGATTCGCTCCCCAATGCCACCGTTTTCCATATAGGCGAGCGTATGTGATGTATTGGGGGGGGGGGAATAAATAAGGCCATCGTCTGAAATAAGCAAATCCTTTGCAATCCTGTCAAGGTCCATTTATTGTAATCCAAAGCCTTCTGAATAATTTTATGGATAACAGTGTGCAGAAAAGATCGTACTTCGGAATGACGTATATATACGTCCGGAGCAATTAACGTTTTGGCTGAGCGAGACGTTTATATTAGCCAGTGGCCTTTAAAAAAGTCGTATTGCAACTTTAGTGTCAAAGTATAGTATTTTTAAATTCAATACATTGTTATTTGTATGGAGGGGGGTGCAGTGAAAATTATGGTTGAATATTGGATCACAAATATTGAAAGTTTGAGAAACACTGCTAGAATGCGATATAAAAATTAACAATAAATAATCAACCTTTGTTGTATTTGTAAGCATCTTGAAATATTTGTTTATAAATTTGTTGTAAAGAAAATAAAATCTCTCCTAGTCCACCCTTTTATATCACACTTTTTTCCCCACATATTTGAATGTTTTTTTTTGTTGCATTCGAGAATATTATTAGAAAATACCTTGGAAATTCTTTTACTAGATTGTCAAAAAAAATAAAAACAAATCTGAAAAGCAGTTTGTTTCTCTCGGGAATCTTTTTTTAAATTCTTTTTGAAGAACAATATTATTAAAAATAAACTTTAAAAGATATTGTTGAGGATTTCTCGTTATTTTAAATTAAAACTTACTTTTAAAGCTTGAAAAACGTATAAACATTTGGAGGAATTGGTACACTTTTATTCAAACACAGGGAAATATTTATTCTTTCTTTTATAAATAAATTATTTTTGTTTCAATACACTGCAGTGGGAGACTGATTTTTAATGTATTGAAGGATTATTTATAAAGATATTTCACTAATATGTTAAAGTTGCATACATTTTTAGAAATAAAAAGTTGGACTATTTTTCTAATAATTTTTCTTATTTTCGTTTGTAAGTACATTCTCATAACCATTTAGAAGTAACATAATTTAATTTCACGACAATTATTTGTCAAATATAAAACTTTTGTTCTAAATTATCCAGTGTAAAATATTTGTTTATATACCACAGAGTAAAATAAAGTTTTCGAGTGTTACTTGAGGACCTCTAATGTTTCTCTTCTGGATTAAGTACTTTACAATGCATCCACAATTATATGATACATTAACATATTTATATAGAATTAATAAACGACTCTCTGAACCAATGAAAACTTTGGTACAAATACGCATTAAAATTAACCTTTTGCAAACTTAAATTTTGAAGAATTAAATTTTTTTCTTATAATTAAGAAGATGCGAAGTTAAATATATATTTAGATAGGTTTTTACATTGTTTTTTTTTATTGTAAGCTCTGACTCCCATATAATATGATTAAATGCTAGTTAAGGCAATACTATCTTAATACTTTATTATATGACAAAGCATATGTCATTATTCAAAATATTTCGTCTTTCTTTTTTGTGAAATCAATAGAATTTAACTCAGAAATAACACGAGCTAAATGTTTAGAAATACAATTTGTGTAAAATAGAATAATTTATATATATATATATATATATATATATATATATATATATATATTCTCGCCTTTAATCAAAATTAAAAATTTTTAATATAAGAGAAAAATTTTGAATTTTATTTAAAGAAAAAATTTGAGCTGCAGTTTAGTTAATTGATATCTCCTTATTAAATCTTTATTATTTAAAGAAAGCTTTTTCATTATTTTTCATGCATAATTTATTATTTGACTTCGCATAATTTTTAGTTCGAAGATAGGATTTATCGATTGTTGTAAACGAGATGATTTATTAAAAAGATTTTTCCTGGTTTATACATCAAGATTCAAAATTTGATATTCAATTTCATAAATAATATATTTAAAGTATACCATTCTCCCCCTAACTTTCCTTTTCCAAAATGAATCTTTGCTGTAAACAATTTCTTTTGATTCAAAAAATGGATCTCAAAATAAATTAATAAAACACAGAACAAAAAATATTCACAATTAAGATATAAATAATAATAAGCATAGAAAATTCTGTTTCGCTATAAAACGCATATCAATGGTATTTATAATTGCACTTCATAGTAAAATTTTCTAAGTATATTTTTTGAAAATTCGTTGTAAATTTATTATTTTAAACTACTATCTAAAAAATTACAAATATTATAAAATACTATTATTTAAATTTTTGTTCCTGCTTGACTTCATTGTTTAAATAATAATCGGTAAAATGAAAAGAACTTACAATTCGATGCTTCTAAGATGCTGTGCAGTAGAAATCCCAACGTTAAAGGCCCAGTTACTTTTAATTAAGATTGAAGATTATAGCATTAAATTTTAAATCAATTTTTCAATTTTTTTCCAATTTTTTTTTATGAAAAAGGGAGAAACATGATCGATGAAATAACTAATAAAATCCTTTAGGCTGAAATAGCAATAATAATAATACGAAGGAATAAAATTAATATACAGTCAATTTTATGGTAAAATTTTGATAATTTAGTGGAGACTTACACACGTGTTCATCGGAGATATATATTTAAAGTATAAATTTAAAATGAATTTTTATTTTATAGAGTTATAAATAATACTCATAGTTAAACGAGGAGATCTAGGATGTCTCTACATTATTAAATTATATAAAGAACTACAACAATAAAAAATAGTCACAACGAGAGAAACGTTATGTTAAAAGAAAGTAAAATGGAAACTTTGTAATTTATATGTAACTGGTTACTGTAATACTGTAAAGTTTATACAAATTGTTATACAAATTTTTCAAACAATTTTATGTAAAAATTGTTTTTTCTTAAATGCTGTAGGCTAGCAAACTATATCAATTTTATCTTTAAATAATTATTTTTTCTCTTATTATAAAACAATAAATACATATATAAAGGGTACTGTATCGGTACCCTTCAAATTATGCTTCAAGCTATAAATTTTTAGAATCATTTTGGATTTTTTGTATTGCAGCGCAATATACAGTACCAGAATTTTTTAAAATTTTATATTTAAAGGGATTTTAAGAAATAAAATTAATCATCATCTTTTAATTTTATTGGTTATTTATTTTGTATGTTTTGTATTCTGCTTTAATTATTTCAATGAAACCTCAGTTGAGAATATAGTTTAGAGAGTTTTGGAACCCACAATCAATGATATTTATAACTTATTTAGTTACAAAATTATTACATGTGAAAAAAACTCTCCATTATATTAATAAAGTTTTGTGTGACGAATTAATATTGTAATTCAAAAATTATTTTTAGACCTTTTTTTTGCCTAATAGACTTTATTTTTAACTCTTTTATTATTTATTCTAGGAAATATTTTTGATAAGAGCAATAACTTTTAGATTATTAAAATAATTATTGGAAACTCTTAAGAAATGAATCTCATCTATTTTTTTGTAGGTCTTTCATTTTTAGAGGTTTTTTTTTATAATTGAATGTTTTTCCCTTTTATAAAAGATTAGTCAGAATTTTCTTTAGAAATACCTAAGGATCGAAGAGAGTTCTTTCATTAATTTTAAAAATAGCTTTATGAATTACGAAATTTTTTTGTTTGTTTTTAAATCTAGAAATGACGCAAAGGGGAAAATTCTAGGATGAAAGCAATCAATTAATTTGTAAATAAGAAATGTTTCAATTCATAAATTCTCAGAATTATGAGTTTTGCAAGGAAGCTGAGCATGAAAATATTATTATAATGTAATAATAGAAGCTTTGTCTTAATTGAAAAATGCTCAAATTAGTAAATCAAGCTTGACTATATCCGTTTATTTGACTTTGTGTAAACATTGAATAAAATTTATTAATAGATTCCGAAAAAGTGCTTATATTTGATTTGAATATTTCAAACAAATATAATATTTGTTTGTCTTGGATTTTTCAGAAACTTCTTTGTAAATGGTCTGATATTGTGTCTTTCTTTAATTGTCAATAACTTTTTCAAGTTTTGGGTTCTTTTGTACCAAACGAAAATGTTATTAATGTTTTTTGAATTATGACTTTCAAATGTAAATTCCTTGAATTGAGCCGTTTTCTTTGAAAATTAAATCTAATCTAAAAGTTAGCTAATGATAACATTGAATGCAATCTGCTATGAGTTTTTTTTTTCATAAACAGTACCCAAAAAAATCTTCATCATTTTCATCATTTTGTCAAAATAAATTTACGTAAATGAAACTACAAATATAATTACTTTGAAAGTAGTGTAAGTCTCCTATCAGCAAAGACATCACTTTCATATAATCATTTTCCTGGCCCATCACATCCGAAAAATTAAATGATATGATGGATCTATTAGTTTATATTCCTCCAATATATCATGACTACTTTCAACATTTTTCTTACATCTTACAATGGAGAAAATTAAAAAAGGAATTTATTAATATAAAGTTGAAATATTAATATTTTTATACCTGAAGAAATATTGAAATAAAGCCTTTTTCTTTTTTACATATTTAATTAAAATTTCATAAAATAACATCCGATTCAATTGAGATCCCATATTTAATATTTTATCAATGTATGACTTTTATACTTTTTTCACTTTGTAAATGGTAAAAGTTCATTTGAGATCATCAAAAGTATAAATTTATATTAACTAATCCTTAAAATACGATCATGTTATAAAATAAAATCAATTTAATAATTAAATACATACAATGAGCGTATTAACATACGCCATTATTTTTCAAATCATTCAATAATAAACTCTTAAATATTTCATAGTATAAAATAGACTTACATCACTTTCGAAGAAAATGGCTCAATTACAGTATTTTCGAATACTGCTATCTGAGTATATAACGATTTCTTTTGATCAACAGTATTTGTTGTTTTAACATAAGAATTCCTTAGATTTGTTTCGTGAAGAATCTAATGGAAAAAAAGATGTGTTTTTTAGGAGTAGCTTTAATAAAAAATATTTATGCATATGTTATCGGTACATAAATGACGTCAGGCTAAAAATATTGAAATCTAAATGAAAAATACTTAACTCCACACACTTAAACACACTCCACAAATTTTTTATAATTAAGAATCATAACTGAAGTGAGCATATTGTATTTGCATTATTTCCTTAAATCCGTAAAAACGACGGGATAAAACGACGGACTAATCAACCATCATTCCAGATAGTTGCTTCCTTTTATGATTGGTAGAAAATTTTAATGGGAAACACTTACAACAATGTTGATTGCTTAGATAATAATTGATCTGAGGTAAATAAATTCTTTCCGTCCGTAACTCTTTTTTTTAATGTTTAGCTTGCGTCTCAATTTTAATTGATATCTTCGAGAATTTTCTTTATATGCTTTCGGTGCTTATAATTTGTAATGATGTTTTTGGAATGATCTTAAGAAGATAAAAAATTTGTATTGCTTATCTTTATTAAAGTTAGGAATGTCTTTTGCTATATTTTATTCCCTTACAGTTTTTATAAATTACAGTTGTTAGATTTTGTAATCTTAATTTGAATAATTATATAAATACTAGTAAAGCCTCATTCATAGACATTACAAAAACTTGTTGTGATTGAGCGTTATAAAGGATATTTTTCAAACAAAAGTCATAAGGCACTTATATTGTTATTTTTCGTTTTAAAATTTCAGAGAATTTTTTTTTTCATTTATCACTTATATATTGCCGAATCGATTGTTTGTGATCTCCAATCTTTGAGACAACACTAGGACTACTGGCATTGAATCTCAAAATTTTGAACTTTTAATGTGAAATAAGGAGGTCTTTCTCGGGGGAGCCTGTAACCCCTAGAAAGCTCTTCCGCAGGTGGTGAGTTCAGAAATGTCTTCATCGGTTAAGGGTACGATTACGCAAGAATTTTTAATTTAAGGATTTTCAAAATTTTTTGGTCGCCTTCTATGTGTGTATACTATGTAAAAAGATTTTGTGTGCTCAAAATTTCATAAAAAGTCATTTAATTTTTTATGAAAAAAACTTCAAATTTTTGAAGTGATTTTAAAATGC
This sequence comes from Trichonephila clavata, assembly GCA_019973975.1. Classification (NCBI taxonomy): domain Eukaryota; kingdom Metazoa; phylum Arthropoda; class Arachnida; order Araneae; family Nephilidae; genus Trichonephila; species Trichonephila clavata. The sequence continues at coordinate 20,358 of BMAO01038318.1, read as the reverse complement.
TACTCCTCCTACAAAAATTTACGTACATGCATGAAATTTGATTTACAAGTACATCAAACTATGTATAGTAAAAGTTGGTATGGGTTTTGCGATAAAATGATTGGTATTCGTACAATACTTCTTTTTATGAATGCTTATTGTAAATTCCTTAAGAAATGTATACATTCTGAATTCAATTATTTTTTTCAAAAAATAAGTATTGCTTTGATTCAAAAGTGCATACCAACTTTTGTTACATATACTATTAGCAGTGTATAAAAAAATTCGAAACATTAGGCACAATAGAAAAACAAGATACCAATCATTGGCATGGCCAAGTAATTTTAGCGCGTTTTTCACATGTTGTATTTTACAATAATGCAACTAATGAACTTTTTACTAACAGAAAGTAGTGTGTACTGTACTAAAAAAAAATTAAAAATGCTTAAATTTAAATATGATTCGGCTCATCTAGGGCACAAATGCGACCAAATGCCGAAAACCCGAGGTCAATTGGTTGCTTATTGGCTGAGAAAAAGGTACGACAAAATATGGAACGAAGATGAAGACGAAAACGAAATTTGCGTCCTAATAGCTCTTTTGTTGCACTACGTGAAAAACGCGGTAAAAAGCCTTAGCATTTTAAATGAAGTCAAACTAGTTATTTCATGTTTCTCTGAGATAAGTAAGTTTAAAGTTTTGATTTGCCATAGGGATGTGAATAAAAACGAACGTAAAAGTTATCATAATCCTGTGTTTTTTAAGTTTATAGCTTTCAAATATTGTGAGGTTATAGAAAAGTATGTAAAGAATAATTTAGGCTAAAAAATAAGATTTTAGATTTTTTTACCGATTTTTGTCCATTTAATCGTACTGTGTTCCCTTAATCCACAGTTTCAAAAACTTTTTGATCTCACAGATTCCTTGCATGTTTTCCTGTTTGGGGTAGACCCCTGCTTACTTAACACAGAATTTTTGTAATATTGTCAAATTAAATATGTTTTTGATAGCTGGTATACTGCTGTTTAATTTTAAAAATTCTAAATTTTTAGATGTTGTGTGAAAATCTTAGAAAAACAAACATATCTTAATTTATACTTTTATTAATTAAACTAATATTTAGTATCTGTTACATAAAAAAACGAGTTAAGAACAAATGATTTGAATAGGAGGGATGAATCGATGCTTTTTAACAAATTTTCAACATTTGACATTAATTTTGTCAGATTGAATCCTACATCTCCTCAGTTAGTAGCATCCAGTAATTTTTTTCTTTGTGTTTTTTGTTATGAAGATTGACAACTGCACTGAAATTCCTATTCACTAGGAAAAGAAATTAAAACTTTCTCATACTATTCATAATTTGAGATAGATAGATATGTTTATGTTATAGTAAAATATTACGTAAGTTAATAAGTATCATCCTGTGTTCAAGTGGAATATTTACTCAATTCAATGAAAGTTAAAATTAAAGTTATGAACACGGTTAAATGAGAGCCACAATCATAGATCCCCATTTACAACTCACGGACCCCCATTTTTTTTTCTTTCAGGACATTGAAGACCCCTGGGGTTGATATAGATCACTTTGGAATTCACTGGGTTAATCCTTTAGGTTAATCCGTTAGTAGGGAAATTATATACTTCTCACGGACCAGCAGGTTTAAGTCCAATTTTTCGATGCAATGACAACCAACAATTTTCACTAGTGATATTCCTAATGTTCTATACTACGGTTTTTGATGCAAACACAGTTTCAAAATAGAAGCTATGCGCAAAACCTCGAAAAAAATTCTTCCGGACAGAATTAAACTACAACCGCAAGATAACGAGGAACATAACCAGACTAAGAACAAAACACTTAAAAGGCATATGTGAAGTTCAAGCACTACCCTTACACGCATCTGGATCCTAAAGCTGCCTTTCCATTGCCTGTGCCCTTTTCAAAATTGACATTGACTGTAATATCGACACATTATACACATACAAGGCCAAGGATATTACCAAGGCAGAGCTTCACGTCCTTGGCACTAATTGTTATCATCGTTTCTGCCTGTGCATTTTGCCATACATGGCAACAACACAACGAGTAGGATATTTGAACTGACGCCCACCCTCTAAACATACACCCAACAACAACGTAATGACTTTGAATCTTTACATGTTTATGAGAATCTAATTCTTTATATAATGGGAAAATAATGTTATGCGATAAAAAATATTATATTTTTTCAGTTTAAAGAAATTTCAAGCATATACACTCAAGAGCCAAAACATTATGACCACCTGTCAATAACGATTTGGCCCAAATTTGGCACGCAACACAGCTTCAACCCGCCTTGGCATGGATACCACAAATCCTAGGTAGATGGCCGGAGACTGACTGTACCAGATGATTAAGCAACGGTCGCGATATATTGTGAATTGGTGATCTTTGAACTCTGAGCTGCCGTCCCATGACATCCCAAATGTGTTCTATCGGATTGAGATCCGATGAGTTAGGCGACCTGGACATTAACTGGAATTCCGCATCATGTTCCTGGAATCACTCCGACACAATTTTAGCCTCGTGACACGGGGCGTTGTCCTGTTGGAACATTCCATTTCCAGCTGGAAAAAGAGAGGCCATGTAAGGGTGCAACTGGTCCTCAATGATGTTCAGACACCCTGTAGCATTCATGGTCTGCTCTACCACAAACACGGGTCCCAGAGACGCCCAAGAGAACGTCCCCCAAAGCATAATACTGCCACCACCGGCCTGTGTATGACCTACTGTACATTGATGGAGCAACTGTTCGCCTGGAAGACGGCGTATCCTGACATGGCCATCAGCGTGATGAATGACAAACCGTGATTCATCTGACCAGGCAACTCTCTCCCACTGATCCATGGATCAGTTGCGATGTTCCCGGGCCCAGCGCAGGCGCAGTTGGCGATGACGCTTGGTCAGCAAAGGCACATGAGTGGGACGTTTGCTGCGTAGCCACATATCCAACAGTGTCCACTGAACAGTGTGCTCTGATACTATTCTACTTGGTCCTGCATTGTATTGGGCTGTCAGCTGAGCCACTGTCTGGCTCCGGTTTTGCTTCACCATGCTAGACAGTCTCCGACGCCCTTTTTCTTTGATAGCGTGTGGACGTTTAACACCATGTCATCTACTACAGGTTTCACCGTCATTCATCCACTTTGCATACGTACTAACAACTGCAGATCGCGAACAACCCATGAGTCGTGTAGTTTCGGAAATACTTGTTCCGAGCCTTCGAGCCATTGCAATCTGTTCTCTATCAAAGTCGCTTAGATCCACAGCCTTTCCCATCACACACAGAAGTAAGTGAAAGAATGATTCTTCGGACTCTCCAGCAGCAGTTAAATACCACGTCCACCTGATCACGTGCCTTCCACTTCATCCAGGCGAGTTCATTGCAAAATGTAGGGGTGGTCATAATGTTTTGGCTCTTAAATGTACATCAGAATCTTAGATTTCTGAATTATATGAAGGGTAAACATTTCTAAATACTGACGAAATGGTGAAATTATTTATATAATACCACTAAATCTTAATTTAAATATTCACAGAAAAAAATGAATACAGAATAAGTCATTTCGGATAATAAAGGTAGAATTCATTCTATTAGAAATATTACTTAATGTCAAAATTTGCCGCATAAAAAATTTCCATTTGTTTTAATTTTTAATAAGGAATTTGAAAATAATCTCATATTGAAAAAATATTGAGAATAATCTCATATTTTTAATTTTTTTATTCATCTGACTTTTTTCTTTCCATCTGTTATTTTCACTTTTCTTTGAAATTAACATAGACAATTAAGTGTTTTTCTTTAAACAAGTTTTTACAGGAAATAATCTGACTCTTTCAATTGTACTACTAAAATCTCTTTTGGCCTTGAATTGCTTTTAGTGAATTAGAGAAATTGACTTATAATTGTCTTAGAATTTAATTCATTTAACAAAGATCTAATTGTAGTTCATATTTTTAGATTTCATCTCCATATCATAAAAATTATAAAAAAGGGATCTAATAAGCAAGAATAGACATCTTGAATTATCTCAATAGATCAAAATTTATGATTTCTGCCGAATATTTCTTTTTCTTTGTTGTAGTAACCATTTTTTGATAATAAAATTGATATATCAGGCATAAAAATTACATTTTGATATATCTCTATAATAAAATTAACAACAACAACAAAAATTAAACTTTTTAATACGATAGAAACTTTTAATCATTTAACTGCCACTTGCGTATATGTCTATCTCGCTCAACCAGTACGTTAATTGCCCGAATCACGGCCCTTTCTTTACCATTGCTATCAGTAAAATTATTTCGAGAACTTTGGGATGCAATAAAATGACCTATACAATATTTGCAAAGGATTCACTTATTTCAGAGAAACATTTACTTATTAATACGCGTTTCGCCCCTCCCACCAATACATCACATTCTCCTTGCCTAGATGAAATCCTTACCACGCATTGTAAATTAATTTGCAACAATTTATTCTACCTATTATTGATTAAAACACATGGTATCTTATTTTAGGAATATCTTCTGTTGTAAGAGCATTAATGTGTTTTTCTTTCAATTACTTCTAAAAGTAAGGTTTTTCTTTTTAAATATATAATTATCCCTGGAAACCTTATGAATATATTAATGAAATTTGTATGTGAAAGTAATTGCCACTGGTTCCGGGGAAAATTTCTCGAAAACAAGCTATGTAAATTTGAATAACATTCTATACGCCAAAACAAAGCAATTTCTCAGAAATATATTTGAAAATAACACATGGCTGTTTTCCAAATGGTTCCAATGTCTTTGAGATAATTGCCGTTTTAAAATAAACACTAAAAATAGAAATGAAAATCTCAGGTTGAAATTTTATTTTTCTTAATCATTGTAATTTGTCTAACAACATGTTATAAGGTGACAATGGGAGTAAATTATCGGATAATGTAGGTATTTATATGATGATAATGGTTTAATAAATAGGTGTTATAAGTAAATGGTAAATTGCAGCATTTTAGAAATAGTGGATAATGTCGTTCTTTCTATTGAAGGCCATAATAATGTGAATTAGTTATACAAGAAAATATCAACTTAGCGTTAAACAAGTATCAATAGATGATTTTATTATTATGGTTTCATTTTAAAAATCTCTTACATTTCAGGCTTTAAAAATTATAGAATAGTTGTGTCCCTTTTTTCTTGAAAAGCAGTCATATATATATATATATATATATATATATATATATATATATATATATTTCAACAAAATTTGCTTGAGAATACTGATAATACTTGATCATTAAAGATAAGAAATATCATTGAGAGGTTAAAAATTTAAAAAATATTGATGCTACAATATTATAAGCAATTCTATTTGAGGAGAGCTTTTAAATAATCTAAAAGTAGCGTATGACGAATGTTAAAGCTAGCCAAACTTTTCCTTTTGGGTTTATAGCAATGGTGAAATTATACAAATAAATAAAGGATATAGAAGTTATATATTTATATATATAACTCATAATTCTTTATTTTAAAAATTCTTATCTGTCTAAACTTTGTATGTCTCACTGAAGTTGCTTATAATACGTTCTTAAAAAAAAAAAGGTGTTTTAATGACATTTTTTGACTGGCCATTTTTTTTTTGTTGTCATATCCATAATTTGTATTGTTGTTCTCATTCCGAAAATGGGAAAAAGACAGACAAATTTGTTTTAAAAATACATTAACTTCTGTATTTATATGCGTTTCCTGCTTCAGTTTCATTTGAAACACAAACAAAAGTAACTTTTCCCGAAAAAAAAATTTATCAAATCTACTTCAGAAATAATTATCACGATTACGGGATGAATATTTTGCATTTGCATTAAATGTTGCATTTCTGTAAATGTTAGAAATGCTATAAATGCACTGGACATTTATAATAGTGTATTAAAAAGCTTCAATAATTTTAGCAAAAATGCATGCCATAGATAAGAAAATTAATGTACTTGGTGAAATACACTGTTTATTTTGAACAAACTAATTACGAAACTCTATTAAGGTTAATAACTAACATAACAGAGGAACTTGAGACTACCGGAGTTTTGTTTTCAGCGTAGGCTTGCTTCTTTGACTTACCTTTGGGAATATTAATCATCTCTATATAATGAAAAATTTCACGAATTTTGTGGTAATATTTTACGAAAGTTACAATCGTATTGGATTCTGGGAAAACTTATCTGCAGAAAAAGGGGATCATTATTTTCAAAAAAATCATTGTTGTGTCCGACGAAACCAATTAACAGTGATACGGATCTGAATGCCTGACCGACGGCACCAATTGTATCAGACTTTTGCTCATTAAACACGTGATGGTAGACATATTGTGCCCATGTTAATAATATATTACTTTGCTAGAGTAGCCGTTCACAAAAAATATGGCCTATTGTATTATAATTGACCCATATATTCCAAGTCTTTTACACTAATGTCATACATCTGCTAGACATTCATTCTTGCAAGTATTTTTTTATCTCAAACATGTATTCTATATCTGTAATGCTGTCTTTAAAGAATAACATGTACAATCGAATGATATATGACTCTATCTCTTTACAGAGGAACCATGTTTATATCTGCTACTACAGGATGGCCGGGTTAAATTTTGGAGACAATATTAAGGGAGGTTTCTTAACTATTGCCATATGTATCGTCATGCTAGTTCTACTCTCTATGTAATGGTTTAGAATGGTATTAGATTCCATTTTCCCGCCCTCCATTTCACAAAATAATGGTCAGTACACACACACACACAAAACTATATATATATACTGAAGAGCCAAAAAAACTGGTACACCTGCCTAATATCATGTAGGGCCCCCACGAGCACGCATAAGTGCCGCAACATGAAGTGGTAGGAATTCGATTAATATCTGAAGTAGTACTACTAGTGGTAATTAACATCATTAATATTGCAGGACTATCCATAAATCAGTATGAATAAGAGGGGGTGGAAATCTGTTCTGAACAGCACTTTGTAAGGTATCCAGATAAATTCAATCATGTTTATGTCTGGGAACTTTAGTGGCCCACGGTAGTGTCTAAATTCAGAAGAGTGCTCCTGGAGCCACTCTGTAGTAACTCTGGAAGTGTGGAGTGTCACATTGTCCTGCTGAAATTCTTTAAGTCCGTCGGAATGCACAATGGACATGGATGGGTGCAGTTGATCAGTCAGGATGCTTACTTACCCTTCACCTGTCGGAGTCGTATTTAGACGTATCAAGGGTCCCATATTACGCCAACTGCACACGCCCCATACAATCACAGAGCCTCCACCAGCTTGAACAGTCCCCTGTTGGCATGTAGGGTCCATGTATTCATGAGGTTATATCCATACCTGTACACGCCTATCAGCTCGATTCAATTGGGAACGAAACTTGTCAAACCAGGCAACGTATTTCCAGTCATCAATAGTCCAATGTCGGTGTTGACGAGCCTAGATGAGGCGCAAAGCTTTATATCGTGCAGTCAACAAGGGCACACGAGTAGACCTTTGGCTCCGAAAGCCCATATTGATGATTTTTCGTCGAATGGTTCTCACGGTGACACTTGTTGATGACCCAGCATTAAAATCTGCAGCAATTTGCGGGAGGGTTGCACGTCTGTCTCGCTTAATGATTCTCGACAGTAGTCATTGGTCCCGTTCTTGCATGATCTTTTTCCGGCCGCAGCGATGTCGAAGATTTGATGTTTTACCGTATTCTTGATATTCATGGTACACTCATGAAATGGTAGTACGTGAAAATCTAAATTTTATCGCTACCTCGGAGATGCTATGTTCCGTCTCTCGTGCGCCGACTATAACACCACGTTCAAACATACTTAAATCTTGATAACCTGCCATTTTAGCAGCAGTGACCTATCTATCAACTGTGCCAGACACTCGTTGTCTTATATAAGTTTTGCCGACCACAGGGCAGTACTCTGATTGGTTCCATATCTCTTTATTTGCATACGCATGCCTGTACCAGTTTTTTTTGATTCTTCAGTGTATACAGGATGTGTTATGTCTGTTCATCCTAATTTGTTTAATTTGGGCAGGATATGCGCGATGACATAACAATGTTCAAAACTTTTTCTTTGCGTAACAGATTCCCTTATTGCAGAGTTTCTCAAACTGTGGGGCGCTTCCCCTAGGGAGGGGCTTGATATCACTATGTAGGGGCGCGAGCATATTGAAAAGTCTAAAATAAAAGGTTCAAAATAAGTATTAATTTATCGAAAAGAAGCAAAACAAAGTACATTATCTGACATAATAAAAGTTAAATACACATTTACATTGCGCAGCACTGGTGATCAATCTACCAATAACATTGATCACCTTTAAATGTATATCTATAGGTGATCAATGTTTTTGGTAATTAATTTATCTATACTAAACTAAAAACATGTTGAATAATTACTAGTGTGTCCCTTGGGCTTGTCAGATACAAAATTTAATACTTACCTTGATAATTTGTCAGGTTTATAATTAAAGTCGTACTGTAGCTGTAGCGTCTCTCTCTCTCTCTGTATATATATATATATAAGTACATTTTTATTTCATTTAATATATTATTATTGTACCAGAGGTGCGTGATGAAAATTATGGTTAAAAATTGGGTCGCAAATATTCAGCGTTTAAGAAGCACTGCATTATTGCACTGGTACATCTATTTTGATTTCTGTTTACGTAGCGCAATCTATCATGTACACCAGCTAAAGACTTCCTAGTAATTTTGCTGTTCCAAAAATATGAATAATAAGCATGTTTTCTTCTCTTATTCATGTTCTATTTATCTTATATTTTTTGTCGTCATTACCCCTCCAGGAAAGTTTCTCCAACCAGGTATTGCTAGGCGATTACCCATCGTCTAGGTGTACCCCATGGATCTAAGAAGTCTCTAACCACTGTATTGATACGCTTTGTATGTATATTCAAATTTACTGGCAGTAAATATTTTTCCATGTTTTAGTCAACTTTATGCTCTACAGGAAAGCTTTGGCTATTTAAATGATCCGAATTGATGCACTTGATTGTCCAGATGGTAGAATATAAATAGGTTATAAACATTTGTGTCGGTCATACTTTGGCAATTTAAGTCTGGTGTGAATATTCCCATAAGTATACAAAAAATAAAAGCAACTGATTTAGAGGAATAGAGTAAAATCAATCATCGAATTTGATCTAATGGTGGAATTTCGTAATTTTTGAAGTTTTCTAATTAATATCGCGTCGTAACTTAACGATATAGTAAAAATAGTGAGTAAATGAAAAAAAAAATAAAATAAATCAATAAAATGTTTCTCATATAAACGTCTTTGTTGAATGTTACAAATTCATTCAGTATTGTGAAAATGTCAGATTGTGAAATATGTGTTAAAATAGATGAAATCACCTCGTTCTTTTGCATGAAAAATTAATGGTAATTCAATAGAAAAGTGTTAGTTCCGAAACAAAATAGTTTTCCTCTATAGAAACCTCTCATGATTAGTGTTGTTGCTGTTATTAGTCAAAAGCGAGGAATCGATATTCTCTTCTTGTATTAGATCTAATTATCAAAATAGAAAATGGAGAAACTCAAGTGTTCATAACGTATTCTTTAACAGAGGGCACTCGAAGTGCACCAAACCATTACGAAAAATTTACTTGATGTTTTCGAAATTTTTTTTTGAAATTTCATTAATTAAAAATTGGAAGTGATTAAATTTGGGTTTTAAATGTAAATAATTTTTTAATTGCTACGATATGCACATGAAACACAATGGCACGATAAAGTTTATATGCTCTAAAGTAACCAAATCAATTTTTTTTGTCAGAGTTGAGTATTTTACTAAATAGATGCTATTTTGTTTTCTCTATTATCTCTCTTTCTGTTTATGTATATATATATACAAATAAATAGATATAGCCCTAAGTATAACCAGTCAAGACAGTAAGAAATATTAGCCACTGTAGTATAATAGCAAACTCTTGGTCTTAGTAACTGATATTCCAGATTTAAACAAAGTTTTTTGACTAGGCAACCTTCGACTGTAATTTACCTATACACTGGACCATAGAGAAAGGAAGAAATATTAAGAGAAATGAAATTATTACAAATAAAATACGCAATACTATTAATATATAACAATAAAATTTAATAGCCTACGTAATTACTAGAATAGAGTTAAAATCGATGTACTAAAACTAGAAGCTGAAACTTATTTCGTGAACACAGCAACAGGTTAATGTTCCCACTAAATACAAAGAATTATTAACAGTACTGCATTAAAGTAAATTGGTAAATTATGATAAAATGATAGAGTAAATCTATATATATATATATATATATATATATTTAAAACCTTAAATATTGATGTAAAATTTATTGAAAAATAAAAGGACTTCCTAAACATACACATAGTGATATTAAAATAAAATAAAGAATTATTAATTCATGAAACATGTAGTGCCATCTTTTGATTAACTGTATAACTAATTTAAAAAACATTTAATGGAAATATCATTACATATTTTCATTTCACTAAAAACTATTAGAAATATAATTATAAAGAAAATTAACAAGATATCCGTTCATTACACTAATATACAAATATATTATATATTTATGTTAATACACTTATATATATATGTGTGTGTGTGTCTGTGTGTGTGAGTAGAATACAGTTCATAATACAAATTAATACAGTTATATATATAGCAAATTTTAAAAATAGCAAGCAGTTGTGAAATAATTTCTTTCATTCAGCTCATCTGATTTTTACAATCCCAAAGGTTCCTGAAAGGTTGGCCCGCATAGGATATGAAGTCTGTATTTTGTGGTTAAATGGTATTCTTCTTGTTAGACGCCGTTAGTGTATCCTGCGGCAAACATTTGGGTGTAAAATGGTTCCGGTTGGTATAACAAAACTTCAAGGGTATCCTGAATGTGCAACAAAATTGTGGGAGAAGTAAGTGGCTTAGGAAGCAAAATTGCTTGGCAGTGATAGGCTATGAACAGGGATGTTGATATCGTTTTGGTTTCTTAGTATCCCTCACAAATTCGACATTACCGTGGAAGCGTGTAGATGGATTTGGAAAGAGATTTGTATATAGAACAACTTACTCTTCACTTTTCAATCACTATGCCTGTTGTAAAATCGTCTGCTTACTGAAGCATGTCACTGTTGGTCATTCTGTCGCCGCTAATATTTCATCCAAGGTGACAAAAGATACTGCAATGATTTTCATTAAAATAACGCCACGAGTATTGCTCATTCTGCGGATTACTTTCATTTATAAGCACGAGAGGAGAAAATTTATATTAATTGCATATCGAAGTGAGGTGCACTTAGTTTGAAATTTCTATAACTGTTTGTTGCATTTTGAATGTTACCTGCTTTTTTATAGAATACAAAATCATATATAACAGTAGATTTTAATTGATAAATGCAACTATTAGTGGAAAACATACAAGTATAAAATACTGATAAATAATATTGGAGATTAAATAAATTAAGAACTAAGCATATCTAAAACGTAATATTGTGTAATTAGTGAATGCTGGAGACTGCCTAAGAGCTAATTTTACATACTCACCAAATAAAATGCGAGCATTAAATATACTGTTGCTAGCGAGCTAACTGTTTAATTAGTAGTACGGCAATTTAAAATTTATGAACCTTTTTTCCCCTCAAAATCACTGAAACACGAAGAATAACATAAAAGAATTCAAAATCAATTTTAAAATTTAAAAATATAATCACCAATGATTATTCCAATTAAACATATAAAACAATGATTTAATGGAATAAAACATTTTTCTGTCGTGAAATACGATTCAATTATGTGAATGCAAAACTGCCATTCATGACATGACGAAAAAAATGCTGCATGAATTACGATCTTCAAAGAAATATATGCATTCCAAGATAGCACACATCTTCTAGACTTCAGAATACATTCCCCAAATATTTAAGAGAGTTATTATAAATACTTTATAAATTTTATATAATAACTTAACATTTTATTATTAATTTTTAGAATCATAAAATGTATTTGATTTACTTGTTTGGTAATAATTTATTGAAAGTTCTTATTAATTGATAACTTGAAATTTAAAAATAAATTACTTTTCCCAGGAACCTAAAGCTGATAAGTTTTTATTCCAAGAGGTATATGCTCAGAAACTCCAACGAATGAGCCTAGGAAAATAATTTCTGACATTATAATAATTAAATAAATGACTACAAGTATTAAATTTACCAAATTTTAAAATGAAAATTTAATTTTAATTGGTGCCCTGAATGCGAATAAAGTACTAAAACTAGGGTATTTTTACTTCCAATTAAAAATCAAGTGGAATTGTGATTCTAGTTAAGAAATTTTTAACAGTAAAATGAGGTTATAAATAAGTCAATGTGTAATACTTTTAATCTAGATGGTCATTTAAATATTTAATAAGAAGTTTCTGTCTATAATGATCATATCCAGAAACTCAAGTATTTCATTTGAATAGTGTTAATTTCGAAAGATTCATTAATTACAGAATGATGAACCATGTTCTCATTTGAAAACCTTTTTCACCTAAATTTACATTTCCTTTTGACTTCTTCTTAACACAAGGGAATGTCTGAATCATCTGTTCACACCAACAATGGAATTTGACTGGAAGACATAATCTCCTATTCCTTCACCTGAGTACATTTCCATAAATATAAAAGCATTGCGAAGAATGCCGGAACACTTATGCCAATGTCTAGCGGGAGTTCAATTTCAAAAGTAACACATTGGGAAAAGTTCCATCGTAATACTTATCCAAAAGATTAGTGAGTTAGTTACGAAAGAGATGGAAATGGGTGATTAAAAATAAAAATTGCTTTGGTTTAGCTAAGATTTAACTTTTGGAGGTATTTTGGATAAATTTATGTGCAGTACATGATAAGGGAAAACAGATTAAATAAAGAATGAACAATTGCTGTTTAGTTAAAATGATTACGATAATAATTTTATGTAAGGTAGAAACGATGAATTTACATATTTTGTAAAAGAGAAAATGCCCTTTACAATAACCGTCTAAATATAATAATGTAACAAAACAACAATTTAATCATGGATTACTTTTACATTAACATGGCTTTATCTGGATATGATTATAATGCAAAAAAATTAACGAAAATTTATCTATTTTTTTAATGAATAAAAATATTTTGCAGAATTCAAAATTATTTTTTAAACTAAAAGAAATTCAAAACTTTTTTAGCTATAAATAAATCCATATATTTTTTGTAACTATTAAAATTAAAGGAGTAATAAACGCGACAAATAGTGCTTTGAGAGGTACCATGTATATTTAGATGCATCAAACAATGTTGAAATTGATGTCTTAATTAAATTATTGAAAGAAGAAAAAAATGTCATACTTTTTATAATGTAATTTATAATTATATGTTGCTACATTGAGCTTCATATCTCTTTATTTCTATCATTATTATTATAATCAGAGTATTATTTTAAGCATTTATAAGCAACTACTTCTAGAGAAAATAAATATGTTCAATTACACACAAAAAACTATGTATCTAGTTAAATACTAACAACACAGTAATAACTCAAGTAACTAACATGCCCACCCGTTTACGAAGAAATTTGAAATGCACGAGCATTCTGTTATGAATTAAAGCCATTTATCCATGTATTATCCCACAATTTTACAAAAAGTAATGTACTCCTAGAGCTACAACCCTTCGAGTTCATTTGCTATATCACTTCTTTTAAAGAAACAGTTTTCCAATCTATGAGAATGTAGAAGTCTAATTTTAATTTTTCTTTATGCCTATCTCTTTTTTTTATTTCTGAAGCCATCATACCCGGCGTATAACACACACCCGTACATTTCAACACCTTTCCACCTTTTTCTGTTACAAATACACATCGCAAGCAAGGCAGATATATATATACTGTGGCGGCCAAAGTTGTGGACACTTTTTAAATAGTTATGTTTTTCAAGTTTGTATGCTTATAGAAAATGTTACATTGCACAAAAGCAATATCTTTTATATAATTTTAAAGCAAATTTATTCTAAATTTAGTACAGAAACAAATGTTAATGTTTGCAATGCAAAAAATGTTATGAGGCAATAACTATTGATATACATTAGATATACTGATGATAATAGTGAGTTATCCGTGATTAGTGGGGCTGAATATAAGTTTAAGCTCCTCCTTCGTTATTACATGATGCCAAGAAGCAATTATATTCTCAATGAGCTCCTTTTTATTTCATGGGTACCTCATTTGGGCAAGAGTTTTCAAACGGTACCACAAGTTTTCGATAGAATTGAGATCAGGACTGTTCCCTATCCAACACAACAACTTTATGATCTTAGAACGAGAGATACTAGTCTTTCGATTATTTGACTGTGGGGCAAGGAGCAGAATATTACTGAAAAATAAATGAAGCATTGTTGATAAATAGATCTCCGATGGAAGGTAGAAGTTTGGGTTCTAAAATGGTGTCAATGTATTTTCTGACATTCAGTGTCACATCGATGATATGAAGACAACCAATACCATCTGTTGATATGCATGACCGACTCATAAAACTATGTGGATACTTTACAATTCCTGACAGTCAGAAGTAGTATTCTATGCTGCGTCTTACATATTTTCGGTCATCACCACCGAATAACGATATCTGAGTTTCTTCCCTCCATATAACCAGAGAACACTAATCATTAGTGAATTAATGTGTTCCATTGACTTCTGTAGTCTTTTTTAGTGCTACTGTAAATTAATATAAGATTTTTTTCGTGGAATTCACTTAATCTAACATCTGTTGTCTTCTCTTGATAGTATTTGAACTGACAAAAATACCAGCATCATTCAACTCACTTCTGAGGCCACATTGACAACATTTTCTACATTGGAAACATAGTATTTTTGTTTTTTCTGTCATTAACAGATGAGGAGTAAATCTTTCGGCCTTTTCCTGTTTTATTTTTTATTAAATTTGTCTCCGGAGATCTTAAACAACACTTGCAGTCTCCAGATGGAGTCACTGACCCACCCACCTAACATGCAATTTTAAGTAGGAAAGACCACTTTCTTGTAAAACATCTCTTCTAGAACCAACTACTTTATTTGATGTCATTGCTTTTTGATTAAATATCATTCTTGTCCTGGCTAGGAAACACTCCTGATCTCAATACTATCGAAAACTTGTGTATCAAAAACTTATCGTTCATAAATTATTGGAGTGATAACGGACTTTAACGGAGTCACTATAATTAATTAAATGTGGGAAAAAAACCACATACTTTCGAATATTTAACCCGCGGTCACTCTCGCCTGTTTTCGTCGTTGCTTGCGGGACATAGATAACCCCTCAAACTTTTAACACGAGTATTTAAATACGAAAAGAAGTTAATTAGGATACATATTTATAAAGTACTAGATATTGTTTGTATTATACAAATAAAATTATTAAATTTATTGCGTACAAATGAGATTAACATTAATTTAAACTAAACCTACAAAATTTTCATTTTAAAAGACAATTATATATATTTTTTAAAAACCACTATTAAAATGTATGTACCAGTAATAAATTTATTTTGTAACCACTATTTAGGATAGTAGTAGACAGCAGAAAGCAACTATTTTAATCATTTTTCAAACATTCAGAGCAGATTGTATTCATATGCATTAAGCACCTTAAGCATTTTTCTTACATTGAAGACAAAAACAAAAACAAAAAACTGGTTTTTATATTTTTTACCCGTGAACAATAGTTTTTTTGGTGAATTAATGCCCTTTTTATTACCTTCTGTGTCAGTAAAGCTTCTTTTTTCTTTTGTCAATTATTTGTTTCAGTCAATTTATTTGTTTTTCCTTGCTCACAAATTTCTTTCAATTCTATTTACGTATTCGTAGAATGATGAGATTGTTCAATATGGTGCTTTTCTTCTGAAATTACACAGTCTTCGAAATCACTTAGTTCATCCTCAGAATTTGTCGATACAGTATCTATAAAAGGTGATAGATTCGATGTTATTATACTACAATATTTTATACTACAATTATTGAAATTTCAAATAAAATGCATGCATATTAATATTTGAAAATGTAAATGGAGAGTAAACTTACCCCATTTAGATATTTCGAGAAAGAAAAATATAATCCACCACCAGTGGAGTTCAGCACCCCAGATAAACTGTTGAAGGTTATTACATTCCAATTGTCCAAGCGAGAGTGATTGCATCAGGCCTAATGTGTGTGTTGAATGACCTAAAATGTACAGAAAAATCGTGGTCCTGCGCATTCTTTTTGGAATTCTGGGAAGCTTTTCTTGTTGTTGGGGTGTACAAAACACCCCGCGCGAGTGATCGAGGGTTAATAGTGCATGCTCTAATTGTATTTTTTATAGTTAAATATTTTTACATTATTGGACATTGGCAACATTTTTGGCACAAATTTCTTACTGATGACAATAAATTGATTGTTTTTTGAACAGAAATAAATAACTGAAATCTTTTTTCGGTGAATGGAACAAAAGAGGGTTTCAAAGGGAATGTAAATTCTAGCCTTGGCATTGGAAGTATATAAGATTTTCCTTTAACTCTTCCGAGTCCCTGTGCTGAAAACATGGCTTTGTTGAATTTCGAATGTAATTTATGGTTCCCATAGCAACTCGAAAAAAATATAAACAGAAAATAAGATAACTCGAAACTTTCTTTAAGTAGTCATGAATAACATATTTTTAACGAAGGATTAAAGGGAAAATTCCACTCAATTCATTTCTCAAAAGTTCTTAGCGATTTGAAGTAACATTTGAAAACATGTTTCAAGACTTATTTTGAGATATGCCGTCTGGGAATTATTACGGTTCTTATGGTTTGTGCATAATATAGATGCACTAAAAAACCTTTTTTTTCCAGGTTTATTTTGTTAAGGTCGTAATATTAAATTATATAGATGTATTTTAAAATTTCTATTTTTCACGTTATTCAATCATGCATTGCGGATTAGAATATGAGTATTTACTATTTATGTAGATGTCAATAATTATCTAAGTGAACTTTTATTTTACATTTATATCCTCAAATTTTTAAAATATTTTAGAACACTATGATCTTGTTAAATATCTGTCTCTGTATCAGTAACAATATTATTGAAATGATACCTAATTCATATTATTAGTCTAAAAATTAGCCTAAAATTAGTTACTAACCCAAACTTAATGTAATACTTGGTACATTTTAAAATACGAACAGGATATAATGTCAATGAACTGACTCTTGTTTAAACAAAATCTATCTATTGATTCAAAAATCTATACAGATATAATTTTATGTGCATTCTATTTTCGTCGTATATATAAAAAACAATTATTGCGTAAGATTAAAACTGAAAACCAATTATTACGCACATTTCATAAATACTGAATCGATCCACTTTTTGAGTAGATCACAAAAGCAATATGCCCATGGTGAAATTAATGGTGTTAATGAGATCCGAAATCCTTTAGTTTTTACCATCAGTCTGTTACAGATCATGATGTTGGACTGTAATGCACAATGTGACCTTACGACTCATTGATCAGTTACACAAATGGTTTCATACATGCAGTGATTATTTAAGCTCATTTCTGGCACTGGTTACTGAAGATCTACAGGCCCCCTTAGCACTGGTGGATCGAAATTTATAACCAGAAAATATGGTTAAGTCTATCTTACCCGGGGCCTTCTGGGCCCCGGACCACCTGACCCAAGCCCTCAATAGATCAACCGGCGCTGCATACATGGAAACCTTAAAGATTAGGTGTGTGTTTTGCTTTCATTCCTATACAAGTTCTTATCGTTCTATAGAAGTAACATGCAAAAATAAAATGAACAATAATTGTCGTTCACTTACGAAGTTAATGAGAGTTTTCTCTTACATGGTAAAATGGACCACATAAAATTGTTCTGCACTTTAAAGCCATTGCTATCTGCATAAACAACTTCTGTTTAATATAATAAAACAATGCTTGGATGTTCAAGATAATCTGAATACCTATAATTGCTGTAGGTAAAATTACGATTTATGGGAAGAAATCCCAAAGAAATGTACATAAACGTTTCAAATATTTTATTCTACAGTAACTGTATACTTTGGTACACTATTTTTTAAATATTTTTTTAAATTACAACCACTTCAGTTTTTGTCTTATCCATCAGCAGTAGAAAGAATCATAGATCTTGGTTGTTTGAGTTGATATAGAACTGGTGTGGATGTCAAATTTAATAAGTAATTGCTAAATGCCATAAAATATGCCTTATAGAATCAAAGCTTTACTTGCTAATTTATTTCAACATTTTATGCAAAGTATTCCATACCATACCCAGGAATACATTGGTTATATACTCATTTTGGATATCTGGTTTTGCTATTATATGCATTCAATTGAGCATATTTATATCGCTATCTTGAATAGCTTATTATGATCCTTCATAAAAACTATTTCTTGCCAAACCAAGCTCTAATATTTATTAATTATACTATAGATGTGAGTCAATGGTTCACACGTCATAAATAAACATGTATATTAGATTACATTACAAATGTGTGTATCGTAATTTTTCTATTTAAGGTATCCGACTAATTCGTCTTTTTTTTAAATGAAGATATGGAGATTTTTTTTGTTATTTTAGATTTGTTTAATACATTTTGAGAAAAATATGCCAAAATTAAGAAGAGAGAAAAAATTCATTATTACTAAAATGGCTAAAAATTGACATAAACGCGGCCCATTCTCTACCAAAAGTTTATGAACAGATTTTCAATTTTTCAATTCTGATATGTTGCTATGTTATTCATTTTTGAAATGACTTTCAGGATAAGAGATATTTTTATTTCTACAAAACCTAGAGCACTTTATCTTAGTTATTATATGAAATTGATTAAAAAAAACAAGGATTATATTCCCATAGGGACTGTAAGTTTTGTAATAAAACAGTAATTGACAAATTTGAAGGTTAAAACACTTCTACTATCACACACAAAATATTTCAGCTAATTATTTTCAAAACGTTTTCAGCAATCGCTGTCCACGTTTGAGTATTTTTAAAAAACACACATTTCGAGTAAAACGCATTTTAAAGTATGACATCTTGCTTAAAGTAATGGCACCTGCTTTTACTAAAACACTTATAGTTTTTTTTAGTGAATGGAAAATAATAAACATGGAGTTTTTATAAAGCTAATAGATGGCCAATAAAATATAATCATTCAAAAAAATTTGTCAATTTTTTGCAAAATTCATAATTTTAGGTAAATGGATAATTGTATGCAGCGTTTCTCTAACTGTGGGGAACGTCCTCCTAGAGGGGGTGATAACTCTACGAGGGGTGTGTGAGCATATTGAAAAGTCGAAAACAAAAGATTATTTTTTAAAAAAATTATTAATTTCCTGAAAGTAAACAAATTTAAACTTTCTGATATAATAAAAATAAAATACACATTTACACTTATAAATGTATCAGTACTGCACGATTTATTTTATAATTATTTTAAAAAACTGAGTTAAGAACAATTTTAATAATTACCAGTGACCAATGGGCTTGTCATATATAAACTTATACAAAAATTAATAATTATCTTAATAATTTGTATTGTTTATTATTAATCCCTTATGAACTGATTAAAAGTTACGCAATTCGAGTCCCAATGCCAACGTTTCCCACGCATGTGTGAGTATGTGTTATATTGGGTGGGAGCAGTAAAGGAATAATTAAGGAAATCCTCTGTAATAAGAAAATCTTTCGCAAACACCTTCAAAGATTTTCATTGCACTTCAAAGCCTTCAGAATAATTTTATGAATATCAATGCACAGAAACTATCGTACTTCGGAAAGACGTATATATACGTTCGGGGAAATTAATGCTTTGACAGTGAGACGTTTATATACATCGGTGGCACTTGAGAAATTATAGTCGTATTGTAGCATTAGCGTCAAAGCATTATAGTATTATTGAATTCAATACATTGTTATTGTATGGAGGGAGCGCGATGAAAATTATGATTGAATATTGGGTCGCAAATATTGAAAGTTTGAAATGCACTGCATTAAAGAATAATTCATTTTTTTCCTACTAAGACATGGACAGTGGAATAAAACTAACCAATAGGGTAAACTAAGCAGCACTTTCAATGAAGTGGTTAATACTCGGTTGGTAAATTTTCAGAAGAAAAATGATTTTTATTATGGAGCAAAATGCACTCTAGACTTCTTGTTCAAGATTACATGAAAAGTGAGGATCATGTCAGATCTCGAATAAGCAATACGTAACTGAACGAAGCATACCA